>ML993980.1:0-70118 GCA_010093945.1 Delitschia confertaspora ATCC 74209 | reverse complement strand
AGAGGATTGATTTGATGAGACGGGTGGGTAGGTCTAAGAGGGTATGGATTTAGAAAGCTAATAGTGGGCCAGGTTCATGCTCCGAAGTTTGGACTTCGCTGCCAGAGCCGCCAGAATTCAGATATCCAACACCTCCTTCTTACATAATATAATGCCAAGTCTTGGCACCAACAGGACGCGTAAGTTGCTATTCCTAGTCCAGGAGCATTTCAGCTGGACATGGGTGTTTTGGACCCACTATGGTCCTATGATCCGTGAGCTACTGCAACTTAATATACACGTTAGGCGCTCATTTCAGGAGCGTTATGGATATCTCTCAATGACACCAGATATACAGAGTAAGTAAGGTCGTACAACCTGCCAGTTACTCAATGAAATAGCAGCAAACGTGTTCGAGATGCACTTGACTGCATAGGAACGTTGTGGTAAAATATCTGCCAAGCCGGAAACAAGCTTGCCGCCATGCAGCTATATCCTTCGAAGGTAACTTAGTAACTTGTAAGTGCGGTACTTTGTGTCATCCCGAGGCCAAAGTAAACAGAGGGGCTATGACTTCCATAGCCCCTCTATTTATCTACTTTTGGATCTCTCTTCGCCTCCTTCTCTCACCTTTCGAACTCGTGCTTTTTCTCCTTTGCTCCACTCAGTTTGACCACATCACATTCAAGACGAAGCACCCCAGATATCTCAGATATGTCTTTCTTCTCTAAACTCGGCAAGGAGCTCGACAGCATGTTCGATAGTAAAGACAAAGACAAAAAGGAGGATAAAGTGAAGGAGGACAAGCCACCTAAGACTGAAGAGCATGTCTCTGACGCCAATAGAGGTATATTATAGCATTTCAGCAACTATTCAGGCACAACCCCTCATGAAATGCCCTCTAAATTCAACGACACTCTGCGGCTAATACGACATCAAAATAGGCACAGACTCCTATTCCGGCTACCCACCCCAAGCCCCAACATACAACTACCCTCCTCAAGGCCACTCTCCATCCCCCTATGGAGCTCCACAACAGCCATACGGCGCCCCATCCCCCTCACACTCCCAATCTCCTTACGGCGCCCCGCCTCAACCTCCATACGGCCAGCACGCCGCTTCACCATACGGCGTCCCTCCAGCCCCAAGTCCCTACAGCGCCCCTCCTCCGTCCCACGATTCACACCAGCAGAGTCACGCACCCTACGGCGCACCAGCATCGGTATCAAGCCTATATGATCAGACCCGTGGATCTGGGTATCCGACACAGGCCCAAGCCCCGCAGGTACCACAGGGCTGGCTCCCGCTTTGGGATCCCGCAGGCCAGCGGTGGGCGTACCTGGATCAGAACACGCAGAAGGTGGACTGGAACTTTCCGACTGCGCCTTCGTATCCCGGGCAGCATGGAGATGTTGCGCGTGGGTATGAGAGTCATGGCGCCCCTTATGGCGCTGCGGCCGCTGGGTACTATGCCGGGCACGACTCGCACGGGTACGATGCGCATAAAGACGGTCACCAGGGCGGGCATGATGTCTATACTGGGGAGAAGGACAAGAAAGACAAAGACAAGAAAGATAAGAAGAAGAGTGGGAGTAATGATATGCTGGTTGCCGGTGTAGCAGGTCTGGCTGTTGGAGGGGTTGGGGGCGCATTGATTGCTAATGCTATGGGTATGGTTGACATTTCCTTCCTTCCTTCCTTCCTTCCTTCCTTCCTTCCTTCCTTCCTTCCTTCCTTCCTTCCTTCCTTCCTTCCTTCCTTCATTCCTTTCTTCCTTTCTTCCACCTTCCTTTCCTCTTCCTCTTCTCCTTGGAATCTCTCGCACCTCCTCTCATTTTACCCATTTATCGTAGCTTTTCCACGAAGCGATCAGGAGCCTATGCTAACAAAACTCCACCAGACGACGACGATCCCGCCGTAGTGAACAACTATTACAGCGGCGCACCACCCCCTGCTGCGGCTCCGAGTGCGTATCCGCCGCAGGGCGACTTCCCGGATGAGACGGCGAGTGGAAGCAGTGTAAGTAGTAGTGATATTGAGGAGCTGGAGGAGGCGAGGGAAGCGTACGAGGAGGCGTATGAGGAGACTTACGGTTCGGATTAGTGTGGACTGGAATGTTGAGGCGATGGCTATAGTGTGGGGACAGTGCTGAGTTTTGGTGGAGATGTCATATCCTAGCTTTATAAAATACTTTAGAGTAGGCACGGATTGTGAGGTTCAGATGGAATTTTTCAGATGCAATCTTATATTAATGGGTGAAGTTATGCAATTTATGTGAAGTGGGAGCTTTATATAAGGCACTCGGATGGGATAGTTTGTAACGCATAGTTGAGAGACATAAATCCTATCATATCCCGCTGAACCTTGTACAGAAAGAAGATCACCATTCGTGAAAGATATCTAACTTAGACGGGTTTTATAGCAATGAAAATTTAACGAATATTACTAAGCACAGAGGGGTGTCTAGGATCCCTTCCTAATTAGGCAGTTTTGCCAGGGCGTGCAAAACTGTAGAAGTCCAAGACTGTAAAAGTCCAAGCCGGGCGATAAATGTGGCTGAGGGATTTGCTGCGTGCCCACCTGATATTAGCGCAAGCGCCACAATTTGATTGGTGCTGTCGTGCGTGATGAATAAATATGGGATGATTTCTGTTGAGACGTAGAGGTAGGTTCCATGGCGCCAATGGAGCTTCTCGGCTGGAGAGAAGTTTCCACTCAAACTTGGGTAAAACCCTCCTTCAAGCTCAATAAAAAAAGAGTTGAAACTTATGAGAGTCTTCCATAACAGCGCAACCTACCTCGTTGTCATGCATCTCTGTGTGGTCACATGTCGTGTATGAGTCTTGAGATGCACTGATACAGTACTCTGATAATGACGTAGATTCCTTTTCATGGAGGGCTGATCTCCATGCATGTTTCGCGCTTTTCATCAGACCCTGTTGATGCTCGCCGTTCGTCTGTGCACCGGAACTAATTTCCGATACTTTGCTTCCACACCATACGGTTAAGAGCTAGAAGTCATGATACTCTGCCGGCAAATCACGATCACTCACCGCTGACTGAACCACATCAAACGCTCCTCCATCCCCTTACAAAGTGCTAAACATCGGGATGATATCATTAAAGAAATAAGGTTGTGGCGCATGACATCTGGTCATTTTTCTAAGACCCTGATATTCAGCCACTTTAGCCTGATCGGGTTCAGTACCCGCTGATCGTCGCTGCATTAGGTTGTCCGGAATGTGGCGGCGCTAACAATTGGCCCAACGTCAGAGTATGCCCAGGGTCTGGTTGGAAGAGAGCAGGTTTTCAAAGACATGTGAGTCGCTTGCAGATGCCCTTTGATGCTCTGATCAGTGTGATGGCCAATGACACCTTGCGACAATATGCTGACGTTGCACGCCCTGCGCAGTGAATGGAGCTGCGGTTGGTCAAGAACGATGACGTAGCGGCCTGAAGTGAGGGAGGGGCTTTACTTATAAGGAAGGGCCGTTGGCGTCGCTGTGTCTAGTATATATCTACAACAATCGACAATCCTCAGCAACATTCCAGCAACAAACACTTAACCTCAAAGAAAACACCTGCCTCGACTTAATCCCCTCAACTACCTCGATACCTACCCATAACCTTACCATCACATCTAAACTTCTGCAACTACCGTTATCATGGGTGCCGTCGTCTCTTGCGTAAGCTTCCCTCTCCACGAGTTCCATTTGATTCAGTCATACTAACAACTCCTCCAGATTCAATCCCTCCTCCGCACCATCGGAAACTGCATCATGGCAGTTATTCATGCCATCGGTGCCGCCCTGACCGCCATCGTCAACGGCATTGTCTCCTTCTTCGACATCATCATCTCCTGCCTAACCTGCCGGAAGGGTGGAAGGAGGCGCCGCGTGTCGACACACCATACGAGTAGGGTCTAGTAAACACTACCTCTAGACCCTAAACCCCCCTGGGTATGGGTGTCTACACGACACGACGAGCGAATGACGGCGTGAACGACGCAGACGACGATTCCCTATGTTTCAAAGCGACGGTTGCGTCTTTTTAGCATGTTCTTTCATCCGGTTAACCCCTTTATCGCTGCGGCTTGGAAGACTTGGAGATATATTTGGTTTCTGGGACGAAGGCGAGCGAATTCTTAATACCCGACTCTATAGAGTCACTCTATAGATACCCTACCGGAGTTTTTGAATGGAATAATTATTCTTATTTCAAGTTATGCTCGGTTTCTGCTTGAACGTGACATGAAAGCTGTGAACTTACCAATTCTAACAATGTAAATGCTTCAAGTCATGCCTTAAGGTTGTGGTGGAGGCCATTGTTTCATCAACTAATATGTAATATTTTTTTCTTTTGGCCTACCCCAGAGTAGGCGTGAAGAGCAGCTAATGCGCCACAACACTTAGCCTCATTGATCAGCCCCGCCGTTATCGCAGATCTCGGAACATAATATCGCCGACAGTCTATAATTTTGGATCAACATGAGCTTCGAGTCATACCATTGGAACTATTTAAGACTCATACCCCTTATTTCTCCTTACTACTCGTCCCATCATTCGCAATGGCTACAGGACAGAAAGTTGCAGAAAATATGCTTTGGGGAGGCCGGTTCACCCGTATGTCACCTCCTGTCCATTTCAGTTGACCTTTCTAATCCACGTCCTGTATCGTCCAACGCTAACTCTCTCTGCTTTAGAGGGCCTCGACCCCCTTATGGTCAAATATAACAACTCCCTACCCTTCGATCGCCTCTTCTACGCGCAAGACATTGCCGGTAGCATTGCCTTTGCTCGCGCGAACTTGAACGGTGGTATCCTCACCAAGGAGGAATTCGCCAAGATAGAGCAGGGCTTTGCCCAGATCAAGGAAGAATGGAGGACGGATAGCTTCGTCATTCAGGAGAATGATGAGGACATCCATACCGCGAATGAACGGAGGTTGAGCGAGATCATCGGAAAGGAGATCGGAGGAAAGCTCCACACTGGTCGGAGTCGCAATGAGCAGGTTGCGACGGATATGAGACTTTGGCTGAGGGAGGAGTTGAAGCAGATTGAGGTCTGGTTGCAGGATTTGATCAAGGTTTCCGTTGGGAGGGCGGAGGCTGAGCTTGATGTTCTTGTAGGTCCATTTCCATCGAACACCCTGATGGGCAGCCGGAATGAGTCATCCAGCTAATTTATCTCTCTAGATGCCAGGATACACCCATCTCCAAAAAGCCCAACCTGTTCGCTGGTCCCACTGGCTCCTCTCCCATGCCACGGCCTTCTCGTTCGAACTTGAACGCCTCCGTGAGGTCATCAAGCGCGTCAACCGCTCGCCCCTTGGTTGCGGTGCCCTCGCTGGTAACCCCTTCAAGATCGACCGTGAAGCCATGGCCAAGGAGCTCGGCTTCGAGGGTCTCCTATACAACTCAATGAATGCCGTCGCAGACCGTGACTTCGTCTTCGAGACACTGCAGTGGGGTTCTAGCCTTATGCTGAAGATCTCCCGCTGGGCGGAGGATTTGATCATTTACTCGTGCTTGGAGTTCGGATTCGTCAGGCTGTCGGATGCGTACTCGACCGGTAGCTCCCTCATGCCGCAGAAGAAGAACGCGGATTCTCTGGAGCTGCTGCGTGGAAAGTCTGGACGTGCTTTCGGGCACATGGCTGGTCTTTACTGCACTATTAAGGGGCTGCCTACAACCTACAATAAGGATTTGCAGGAGTCCGTGGAGCCTCTGATTGATCATATCAGGACTGTGGGCGACTCTCTTCAGATTGCCACTGGTGTTCTGTCTACCCTTACCATCAACGCAGATAAGATGTTCGCAGCTCTGGCCCCTGAAATGCTAGCAACTGAGTTCGCAGATTATCTCGTCAGGAAGGGTGTTCCATTCCGCGAGGGTCATCATATCTCCGGACGTGTGGTTGCATTGGCAGAGGATAAGGGTGTGCCTATGGACAAGCTGAGCTTGGAGCAGCTGAAGGGCATTGATTCCAGATTTGGGGACGATGTCATTACCTGCTTGGACTATGAGCGTGCGGTCGAATTGAAGGATGCTTCCGGAGGCACCAGCAAGAGTGCCGTTAAGGAGCAGATTGAGATTTTGAAGAAACAGTTGGGGGCGTAACGGTGTTGTTAACATAAAGGGAACGGAAAATGGCGTTTGGGATATATGAGCAAAAGACTCCTGTAGGAATAGCTGTGGCAGCTACATTAATCGATCATCGTACCCCTATCCACGTTTCACAGGCGCTCGAAAGACGGTCAGGTGACTTGGCTGAGTGACAATTCAGGCTTACCCAGGCGCGTAAGCTATGAATTGCGGTTGAGTGCGAGATATAAAGGACATGCATGCCCAGAGGAAAGTTTTCTTTCCCCAGACCTATTATGTACACAAGTAATATATTAACAACACCACACACCAATCACCACCAAACTTTGACTCACAACTCAAACGCCAAATTCCAGATACGCCACAACTTACACCTGATAATCAAAAAATGTCTGATGGTTCCGAGATTACAGTCGAACCTTAGTCTTCTGGTATTCGTCTTCTGACATTCATCTTCAGGTCGAAATCTCGGGAGCCCAAAAGTGCTCTTTTAACAATGCTGGTCTAACATATTGTTACCTCCTACCCCTCAACGACATTAGAATTCACAATGCTAAAATCCACTGTTATTGAGAGACTTATAAGTATATACCGATCGACCTCAAAGTCTATTCCCTCTTTAGACCTAAGTTCTAGCCCACAAGTGCAGCCTGCAACTTACACACCCAATTTATACATGCAGGCACAACCAACCTACAATTCATTACCCTAGAGGAGGTCATAGGTATTCCAATCAAGATCCGACTTCCTTCCCTCTTCCAACTAATAAACACAACCCACAACCCCCTTACCGACTCACATTCCTTGCCATTCGATATTCACAGTGCTACAATTCACTACTCTAGAGGGGTTATAGTTATCCTGACCGCCGTGCAAATGCTCCCCCTCCTCCAACTCCAAACACGACCTACAACGCCCATATCCAACCCCCACAGACAAAACCAATCTCCTTACAGACTCGATCAGGTTTACAACATGTTTCTCTACATGTTCTAGAATTAAAACAGCTCCAAAAGGGACAGCATCCCTTTTCACAGCTTCATCACCGACTACGAGCGCATCAAGGGCCTCAAAAAAGCGGTGACGGCAAAGTAGCCCTCTACCCAGACGGGCCGCCGCAGTATGAGGACCTTTTCACGCCGGAGGTGATATTTGATCGTTGGGCGCCGTGACAATCAGTTTTGGAGGTGAGCGAATCCGGTCAAGTTCCGATATCTGACGCCTGAATATAGTACGGACTTGAACAATTGCTATGCAAGGATTTTGCATCCTTTCATAAGGGATCAACCTACTGTGTAACAGTTGGCGGATGAGATGGTTCCTTTTTGCAGGGAGTTGATTGAACATTTGGAGAATATGACGGGAGGTCTATGAGGCTACTGTGGGGCCAGATAAGGCGAAGACAGTAGAGTTAGTTCCCGTGGATGTGAAGGAAGGATAATTTATAGTAGGGCTTATATAGTGGGCATTTGACAGTGGGGTTTTAAAGGTAGACAATAATTTTGATTTTGATGGGAAAGAAAAAAGAAAAATAAAAGGGACCACAAATACAGTATTTCTTTGTAGCATAACATAATATTCTGTAGTATCGTATTGAAGAGCATAGATACTACCATTTGAATTTCCATGTAGACTTCAGGCTAGACTATAGTTGGATATATAGAGTTGTTTTCAGTAACATGTTCTTTTATCTGCATATTGTTTTACACCATATTCCATCATTGGGACCCTCGCATCCGCTTTTGATGTGTCTATACTCAAGTACAATATATTATATAGGCCCCTTAACTTCCACGCTTAAGTGACTCCGCTTACTAATACTTAAGGTAATAGTAATACGGACTATATTCCCGGAGATACAGTGTTACACTCGGAGTTGAAGCGCATGTCCGACATTGTCGACCGTTGAGGTCGGAGGATGACTCAACCGACAGAAATATGGTTTTGTAGACGAGACTGTGCGATTACGTGAGATGGAAGGCAGCAGTATTTATATCAGTTTACAGAGGGTCCATCTCGCAGTTTTCAGAATTTCCGAGCTTCCAGACAGTACTCTAAGCCTTGGGAGGCATCTTCTTTTATTTAAGTTTCAAGAATCAGCAACTGGAATTGTTTACTTGGATTCCCTCTGTATCCAGATTTACAATCCTTTGAGATTTTAATCATCAATATTTTGAGCCTTTTCGGACTCTGCTCAAGTACACATAAGAAACGATGCCGACGTCTTATATTTCGATCCACGACCTACGTATCCTTTTATCTGCATACGATGACGAGGACGCTCACCAAGACGATACTCCCGGCAATATCGCCATGACTGATTCCACAACTTCACTTTGCACGTCAGACCCTAGCCCAGAATTGAGAGTGCCCCTCTGGCCTTCAAAATCGGAAAACAATAATGGCAAAGGCACGACAATCGAGGCGAACAACGGAGGTCCAATGGAAGGAGAAGCGGAAAGTACGGCGGCGTAGAAGTGATTAACATTTGATGCTTCGTGGTTTTATGAATACACGAGATCAAGGAAGGGAACGAAACCATTCCCCGCTTGGGGGATGGATTTAATGATACATTATTGTATGAGAATCGAAGAGGTTTTGTGAGATATAATATGAACGATTTTCATGAAGATAGGACAGGGAAGGGTAAATTCTCCGCTCGAGGCTGGGATTTGAACAATAAAAGCTTTGGATGTATCATAAGAGCAGGTTCTGTTGAGATATTATAAGCCCTCCACTTAAATTATACGATATCACCTCCACATTTAGTACTCTCAATTCTTCAATTTTCTTTAGCTCTCTTAAGGACTTATCAATTATTGACTTTAATCTCATTAAATGGCCCCATTCCCCTTATAAATTCTCTTAAACCTTCTGAGTCCTGTATTCTTTGATACTGTATAGATGACTAAGCACACTGGCTCAGCGTGAATGATTTGAAACTTCGTCCATACCGTACAAGATGCCAGTATGATTGTGTTTCTTATAAATATTGCAAACCCTTCCCTGCACTCTATATTTATGTTTCCCACTTTCACCTTATCGCTTTTCCTTAAAAGGGGAGAGTCTGACTAAGTTGATCCGTAGCAGAATCGGCGCGGAAAATAATAGATACGACGCTCTTTTGCTACCTCGCTTCTTGAATATCGACACTTTACTCCCGTTTCATCGCCGAGCCACCCAACCTTTTCGTATTTGGCCATTTCCTCTTTAGTCGGATATCCGGGATCGGGTTTCTTTGCTGTTGAGTATGACCATGCACTGTTGATAGGAGCCTCCCTAAACGGAGGCTCGGTCTTCCTCCGCTATCCCCCTTCAAATTTACATTCTCTTCGCAGACATAGTCGTTACAGTCGTTATTCTCCTTCCTGTCACTGCTCCTTTTTGGGCCATTCGTCGGCCCGGAATATCCCTGCCGGGCCTTTGGTATATTCAACGGCCAGGTTCGACCATTTGCGGGATGGAATGCTCGGGCAGATGTCGACTATGGAAGCTTGCGAGTCGAATTTTGCATAGACCACCAAGATAGTCGTAGAATATGGGTTCACGATTGCACATCTCTAAACATACTTTAGTAAGCTGCGGTTTGTCCGTTCGTAGTAGTCTGGCTCCAGCAAGTAAAGTTGAGAGAGCCTTGTTCATATGCTAAGCCGAAAGGTGCTGGGTGTTATGCTGGCTGTAGCGCCTTCGGGTGCATCTCCTGTTGTCATGCTTGCCGAGTTCAACGTTATTTCTCGGGCTCCCCACCCCAAAACACACCATCTCCGTTGCGTGTTTGGTATGGTTCCGGGTCTTGACCGCTCCAAGGAGCTGCCGTCTTTACCCGTTATCTTCCCAGCTAGATTGGTAATAGTAGAGCTCATGTTCCGTCGAGTGTAAAGAAATTCTTCAATGGTGGGTAAGCTGGCTCACTCATGATTAGAACCTGGTGCATGTTTTCGAATCCCAACTATACTGTGGGCGGGTCAACACCCAAAAGACGGTTATCAGCCGTTACCTGGTAGGTCATGAAGCATAATTGCAAGTTTGAATCTCCGCTCGTGCCTGGAGACGGGTATTTCTTTCCATCCATACCCGTGAGAGAGGGGTACATTTCCTTGATCAGCTCTTTCAAGGGCTGAACTGACTTCCTTCAGACGTTCAAATGTGAACAACCGTTTCCCATTGAGACGAATGTAGAGTTTGTCACAGTCGATTTGTTCGTCTTCCGTGTCCATTATGAGGTGCTGCCAAAGTCGTCGGATCTTTTAACGAAGATCGAGGTGGAATGGAGAATGCGAGCGGGGCGTTTTCAGATAAGTTTGAGAAGAACGAAGAATGCATGATGTTGTGAAGAAGAGAAATAAGAGACGGAGAAGAAGCTTGTGCAGCTATAAACATAAAGTCGAGGGAGAACAGAACTTGGGCGGCTCTCAAAAAGGAAAGAGTATGCAACCTATGAAGCCAGGTGAGTAAAAAGCAGCTACGGGAGTTAATGATGAACCACCACCCACATCAAACATTCCCCAGAGACAAGCCTGCGCAGAAGGAAACTGCCACCCTAAAAAGGAGTTGGCTGATGGAAATTGTACCTTCCATATGGATATACATAGCAACGTTGAATCTCTCTCTGAATACGTGAATTCATCAAGTTGTTTAATAGAGGGTGAGGGTGGCCTAGGGGTTATAAAAGTCCAGATTACATAAAAGCAGATTTTCAAGTTCGAAGGTAGGAAAATATGAGATTTAATCGCAGACCTTATATCATATTGTGCTCCCAATCAATAAACATTAGAAATGAGATCAGATGGAGATCACCTCTTCCTCATATATAAAATGAGGGCCATTGAAACCCCCGATTCCTCAGCACCTTACAAATATCGTTAAACTTCTTCTCCTTATAACAATCCTTCAACATCGGCCAAAAATGGCGCGAAGATGAGCAGCTGCCCCCGGACAACTTTGCACTCTATAGTCGCCATTATCCTGAACCCCGTTCCAGAGCACTCCCTCTGGGTTTTCGAGGTCCACCGTCAAGTCACCCACAATCTGGTAGTCCCGAGGATTGGCGTTGAAAAGAACAATAAAGGTGATTTTGTCAACGTTGGCAAAACCCTCCGGGCCATTATGAAATAGGAGAAAGGAGAATATGACCCCCTCTCGCTAATCTCAATCCTTGTGCATACTATCCACCTACTTAAAAGAGACATCCATCCTCTGCAGGCTCTGAAGAGATGTCATCTTTCCAATCTCTGGGTATATATGCTTACGAGATCCCGAGTCCAGCATCCACAACCCCATCATACACGCTCTTGTTGAAGAATCTGTATATGCTTCGCCCAGCACGGCTGCCGACCAACTTGATTAAGTCCTCCTCCTCCATATTCGCGACCTCTTGTATATTTTCAGTCTCCAACGTCAACGTAATCATGACCTTTTCATTGACTCCGGGCAACGCCCTCAACATATCCTGAGGCACCTGGTTGAACGCCCTCATCTCGTCGCCCTGCTCGTTCGGATCGAGCCCAATATTGACCGCTTTCACTGGATCAGGCTCTTCTTGCTGTTTTTTTAGTTCTTGAAAGATCTCTGCAGTTTGGTACGGTGAACTTGACCAGATAATTCTCAGTCGGGGAAAGGCAAGTGTCAGCATAACGATCTTGGACTGTAGATCCGGAGCTACCGTCAACCCCGCTGCAGATGTGTAAGAAGCTGCAGAAGAGAGATCCGAGAATGGTTCCAGCGTAAAAGATTTGTTCTGGTCAAACTCAATCAGTAACATAGGTGATTTGTAATGCTCCATCATTGCCTCGACTTGGTTATATAGCCGGCCGTTTGCGAAAGAGCCGATGAGATCGCGGATCGACTTCCTCTCGATGCATATTTGTGGCGAGAGGACATAATCACCGACTGTGAGCATGCACGGCACAATGGCAACGTTTTTGGCGTGCAGGAGAGATGGCAGACTCGAGCGGAACTCTCGCACGTCGACTACAACGCGAGGAGGAGTTGCTGTGGCGGTAATGCGACCACCGCCTGCAATACGGGTGTTTACCGTTCGAAGGAAGCTCTCTTGGGAGTCAACGGCTGCAGACGTGAGTGTGATGGCCATGTTGCCTCGCTCGCGAATAAGTTTAGTGAAAGCATCCTTTTCACGCCGGACTGCAGAGAGATAGCGCTGTTCTTCGACGCTTCCGCCATAGTACATGAAGTAGACTCTGATGTCGCGGTCCGTATGAGAGGAACGGTACACTTCGATTCGTCGGATAAATGCTGCCTCTGGTTCATACATGATTACATAACGCGGTTTTGTTTCTTCCAGGACGTGCTCGTCCATGTCGCCTTCGTAGGGGTGGATGAGGATGAGCTCATTAATGTCAAAGAGCTCGTAGTAGTCTTCCATGTCATCCAAGGGATCGAGCGCAATTTCCGTCTTTTGGATGGCTTCGATTTCCGTTGGTTGCAGTTCTGCCATTAGGCTTGCCAGATGGGCGTCTCGGTCACCGGCTGTCTTGAAGCTATCCATTCGGGCTGGCCCCCCAGCAGCAGCACCACCACCACCACCTCTAACCCGGCGCCTCTTAGCTGGAGGAGCTCTGTTTGATTTACCCCCTTGCGCGCGCTGCTCATTAGCTCCGTTGATGACTTTCTGATTTTCCGAAAACAGAGCGGAGCTGACTTTCGCAAAATCACGTTTCCACGCGAGGTAATTCCGAAGTCTGCGCCTCATCATAAAGGCGGCTGACGGCGCTTGATCTTCCTCTTCTCCGGTCTCATTGCCCTCTGGTCTCACATACATGGTCTCCAGATATTCACGAAGCTGGCGACACGTGCCTTGATCTCCACACATAATCAAGATCGATCCATTGGAGCTACCCGGAGGTGCAGGGTTGAAGTAAGCATCCCGCTCAATTTCTTGAAGAATTTCGGCGAGCTGAGCCCATTTCGGGAACTCTTCCAGAACAGGATACACGGAGTCAGGCACTCCGTTCGGATTTGCAGCCAAATCCGCATTCGTCATTTTCCCAGCATAGACTCTACGTTTAGCAGTGGCGAAGATGGTATCCGCAGCATCCAAGAACAGCCAAGGTGACTGGTTTTGCTTGTTTGAGCCCGGAGGTGGTTGGGACGCTGCGAGCAGGGTATCCAGATATCTGTTGAAATTGACGGCGTCGTATGATAGAAGAGCACTAACAATAATTAGCCATCTTCTTACAAACCAATGAAGACCTTACTGAAGGATAGTCCGTAGCAAAGTCAAATCTCTGACCACCTGTCTCGTCTTAAAACTGGTACGATGCCACACAGGATCAAGCTGTCTCCTCACAATCACATCAAAGTTCTTGTGGAGTGCACTTTCCAACGTCCACTCGCCCATATCTATTCCCGTGTTTCCCTTCTTCAGCTCACTGATGCTGACTTCCACACATTCAAGTACAGCATTTTGTATGTCTTTCATCAGGTCGGTCATTGGCACTTCCAACTCAATGACCTCAGCCTTCTTCTTCCCTTCCAGAGACTTGGCGACGGCGACATGGAAGCGGGGATATAGCGCTGGTTTTTGGAGGAATAAGTTCTTCATCATGTTGGCTAGTGGAGAGAAGCCAGTGGTAAATGGCTCGGGGCTATCCGAGAATGCCTTCAGAAACCCAGTTTTGTTCTTTTGGCGATATATGCGTAGAATGAAGGCCTCGAGTGATGTTGCCACCACCTTCTCAGCATGCAATACCACCATGCCAGTGACCATCTCTGGGTTCAACAGCCCAGACAAGAAATCCACAATTAGAATTCTTGAGGTGATGCTGAAAATCCCGCCTTGAGAATACATCCTCTCTCGCATCGGCACGCTCATGAGGTCGGTATTTACCAGGCTCAGTCCCCGAGCCTTAGGAGCCATACTGATGGCAGCATGTTCTGCCAGCGCCTCGCCAATCCATATGTTCTCGCGCTCCTCAGCTCCAACAAGTATGATTAGATTGTTTCCAGCCGCATCGTATGAGTGCAGGAGGTTTGTTACGATCCGTAATATACCCAGGCCGCGGGCGAGAATGACGAGTTCATCTTCCTCTCGCAGTTCCTTGAAGATGTCTTGCTGGAATTCCTGCCCAACCCATGAGTATTAAAGAGCCTACGACACATAGAATCAACTTACGAGAGGCAAGGACAGCTTCACGGGGGCTTTCTCATCACTGGGCATCTGGGATGTTGACTGTTGGTAGCTACGGAAGAGTGTGTGGTGAGCGATGACGTGCGAGGATTCGCGCTCCATGGCTCGCTTCCACGAAGTCACAACACCTGGCTCGAGCTTGTGGACTTCTTTCCTCGACCATCTTCCTCATCAATCCTCATCACAATCCACATTGCTCCACAACAAGTACCTTATTTCATGACAGATATTTGTGCCAATCTATTGTATCATGTTCTTGACATCTGAAGCACCATGCCGTGTACTAGCTCATCTCAGCCTAACCGGAATAGGCCACGGAGAGTCTCCCTCCGCTTCATGATCAGTTTTTATATCAATTTTGGACTACATCCAGAGGCTCTCCCGCCATGATATGCATACAAGTTGCTGTTTCAGCTCATCCCGCTGGAAATATATCGCCGTCCTCCAATCTCATTCGCAGCCCGGAGGCTTTGTTTCACGTTCCAGCAATATATACCCCCACAGTTCCAATTCATCCTTGTTAGTATGCATTCAGAATCCGCCTATGAGCTTATTCTTGCTTGTTTTTACCGTCTGTCCTTTCATACATTCCTTAATAATCTTAGCATAAACCTCCTAGAAACCTCTATGGGAATAGACAACTGGTCTAGCATCGGTCAATATGGCTGATCACTAACTTGAAGCCGACGGATGCTGTGTTCCGTTTACAACGTCAAGCTCATCTGCTCCGTCCCCACAATTGAATAGTCTATGTCTCGGTGGAGGAGGGGGCAATTTCCTGAGCCTATATGTACGTCGAAGTTTCCAATGCCATAGATTTGGACAGAGCACTTCTCTCTTTCACAACGGTCCTGATCTTGTTCTACGTTTGCCACTATGCGTTTCATCTCTCTACTAGCTGCGGCGCTCACAGCGAGCCTTGCTGTTGCTGCTCCAGTGAAGGAAAAGCGAGTATCGAAGTTTAAGGTGGGTTTCTCAATCTCTAATCGCATAATATGACTGACATGGCAATCAGTTCTTTGGAGTGAACGAGTATGGCTATCTACAACTACCTGAATATGACCGGTATACTAATTGCTTGAAGATCCGGCCCCGAGTTTGGTGAAAAGAACTTTCCTGGAACGAAAGGAAAGGACTATGTCTGGCCGACTCAGAGCACTATTGATGTCAAGACCATGTGCCCCTGATTCTAAAAAGCTCAAAGAACTGACTTCTCTAAAGCAATTCATCAGCAAGGGCTTCAATACCTTCCGTATCAATATCCTGATGGAGCGTATCATCCCAAACCAGTTGACTGGAAGCCTAGACTCTGCCTATGCAAAAGACCTCAGTGATGTAAGAAACCAGCAATACAAACGTTCTCCATGGACGCATATGCTTATTGTTGTCTAGATTGTCAATTATATCACAAACAAAGGCGCATATGCCATGATCGTCCCGCATAACTACGGTCGCTACTATAGCAACATCATCACTGACACCACCGGCTTCGGAAAGTTCTGGCAAACCCTCGCTACCCCTTATAAGAGCAACTCACGCGTCATCTTTGATACCAACAACGAATGTTCGTCTCCAGATCCCCTTCCCCTTTCCCTTCAACTTTCTGTAACCACTATACTAACACCCCCTCCCTTCCGCAGTCCACGACATGGATCAAACCCTTGTCGTTAACCTAAACCAAGCCGCCATAAACGGCATCCGTGCCGCTGGTGCCACCTCTCAATACATCACTGTCGAAGGCAACGACTGGACTGGTGCCTGTCCGTTTTCACTCCGCCCCTTCTACCTCAACAACTACTAACTGTCACCCCAGGGACATGGACGACCGGCAAAAATGGCGCCACAATGGGCTCCCTCACCGACCCACAAAACAAAATCATTTACCAAATGCACCAATACCTTGATACCGACGGCAGCGGTACTCACGCTGAATGTGTATCTTCGACGATTGGCCAAGAGAGAGTGAAGGCTGCTACGGAGTGGTTGAAGGCAAATAAGAAGCTCGGGATGATTGGCGAGTTTGCCGGAGGTGTCAACTCACAGTGCCAGACGGCTGTTAAAGGAATGCTGGATTATATGAGTAAGAATACGGATGTTTGGACCGGCGCTTTGTGGTGGGCTGCTGGGCCTTGGTACGTTGCTTTCTTTTATTTTTGGTTGATGATGAATGTAAATGGAAGCTAACTTAGATCTAGGTGGGCAGACTATATGTACTCCATGGAACCAACGAGCGGGGCGGCGTGGAATGGGTATGTTAGCACTTTGCAGCAGTATGAGTAGGTACAGTGAATGAAAAAAGGGGGGTTTGGTAACTAGGGATTAGAGAGCTGAAAAAATGGTGCAATTTTATACAGATTAAAATAAACCAGTCTCGGCTTTATACTCTTTCCTACTTTTGCATCAGATTTACTCTGGTTTAAGGTAGGCGGTCAAGTGGCCTCCAGGAGCAATGTTAATTCGGGGCGTTTCGCAAACTTCTTAAGGGTACCTACTGCTGCACAAAATATTATCATTATTTCATCCTCCGAGGCCAACATGTTGCAGAATCGAAGCGTGATTGGGCTCTTTGTTGTTAGTAAGTTGAAGACCCTGTCGTGGATTAAGTAAGTGGTTTAGAGATATCTGGGACAAGCTACGTCAAAACAACTGAGAGGAAGAACGGACAAGAACTAGTGATACACAGCGAGGTTGATCACGCCCCCCTCTTAGCGGAAATGAACTCAATAAGTTGGGATATCTGATGGGATTAGGTTTGACGATCGCATATAAAATCCGATTCTTCAATGAGTTTTACTCTGCTGTTACTGGCTATCCTTTACGACACACCATTCCCCTTCGGAGAATTTCCGCGTATTACTAGTAGATTGATTTCTTTTTTTGAAAAGTGAGAGAAGGTAGGATTATATATACACTATGCAGAAATGAAGACCACGTGTTATCCATTAAAGGAGCGCTCATTTCGTACTCGACCGAATCTCGTCCCTCCTCTTCTCGATCTCAGCGGCTACGCTCGCTTGCTCCTCTCGCAGCTTCTTTGTGCGGGCTTCGGCGTTGCGGCGCTCGACTTCTTTTTGGACGGCCCAGACTGAGGTACGTTAGGATGATTGTTATAACAGGCCTACGTGTAGGGAATTGTGGGTAGAAAATCATGAGGATTTAAGGGATACTCGAGGGTTATTATGAGGGGGGATGAGAACTTACTCGGCTTATCGGATTTAGAGTACTCCTTGAGTTGCGTGACGAATTCTTCGAATTCCTCTTGGCGCGCTTGGCGGGTCTCTAGGGCTCGCTTTTGGAGGTCGGGGTTGTATTTCTGGGAGGGAATTAGAATTTTATGAATGGTATTGGCTGTTGGAGGGTTGATGAAGATAAGTGGCACAAGTTCATGAAATCGGGGTGGATAAGGAAAATGGAAGGGCATTCAGGAACAGAGATGCTTGAGAAAGTCAAAAAGAAGTCTCAAAAGGATGTGAAATTTCTGGAATGATACAATAGTATTCTTTATGAGATATAGACGCCTGACAAGAGAAAAAAGATTTCCAGAGGAATGGAAGATGTTGGGGTCGGAAGAATCGGACTGATAGAAATGGAGAAGCAAAAATTCAACTGGACGAAAAGATGAAAAGTTTCATAGATTCTGAAAGCGCTTACAAACAAAAGAAAAGATTCACAAGCTAAACATGCATGATATAGAACACAAGAAGCTTAAGAGAAAACAGATGGGGCTAAATAGGCTGAGGACGTTGATGCATGAGCACGTGTTTGCCACGAAGGCACGTGAAAATATGGATATGACATGTTGCTTACCTTGAAGAGCTCTTCTTCAGTCGGAGAAACATAGTAGACCAGTGCCGGTCCGCCTATGCACATAGCTGCACCACTAGAGGAATCTTAGCTTTTTGATATATGAGGGGCAGAGCAGAATGGGGACGTACGCAGTAATTGCCTTTACCCATGTTCTTGTATGCATGGTGAAAGATTCAAACAACGTCGGGTACTTTCCAAGTGGTTTCAAAGGGATTCAGCAATAGGTTTGATGTTGCTGATGGAAGAGATGGCGTATGCAGTCATGTAGTGAGGTCTCCTAGTGCTGCTTGGAGAGGAAAGGTTGAAAGAGGCGCAGGCTTTTGTCTTTTGTGGCGCAGCAGATCATCGTGGCCACATCTCACTCTTCGCCAGATCTCACTGTCTGTAACAACCAATTATAACCGTTTATTTCCAAGAGGGCATGTAGCAGCTCAGAAAAAACAGGCACTTGACCATTGTGAAGATGTAACTGTAGCTAAAGCGTAAATACGAAACCCTTAAACCTCGAAAGTCTGCCGTCGTCATGATCATTTAGCCCCGCCGTCACCTGCTCGTCCATCACCTTTCGCAACCTTCAGCTGATGGCAACTTCACCTCCCCTTCTGCGATTTCCAGAGCTTCAATTTCTCTTTGGCTGTTTCTCAAGCTTCCTGTAACCAGCCCCATACACGTGAGAACTGGGAGATCCTTGTGGCGTCGAGTTTCAGAGTCGTAGCCGCGGTCATTTTTACCCACTCGATCGGCGGACCCTGAGACTTGTACCCTTTTCGTACCTCTCATGAACCTCTCTCCTTCATACCTTACCGGCCACAATTATATTCACCCCTTTACACGGTGTTGCTGGTCACCCGTACATCCGTTCTTTAATTCTCTTGTTACCCTGGCGCGGGTGACCCTATTCACAAACGTCGACCTCACGGCTTTCACTTTCACTTTCACGAACATAGCACCCGACGCCCGGACTCCGTCCTTCATTACCCCACGCTGCCTAATCAGGTCAAAAGCTGTTTCCAGTCAATGGTTCCCCAGTTCTAGGCCAGCTTGACGTTTGGGCGCTCTTCTTCTCCCTTTTACCACCACGATACGCCGCAATAGACGTGCCAGTGACTTCGTCATAACGTCGCATCTCGCCAGCGCCCGCCATGGCGTACCAACAGCAACCCCACGACAATTATTCTCAACAACAGTATTACAACCAGGGACCTCCTCCTCAGGGAAGACAACCCCCAGGCCACAACAACCAACAATATAACGACCAGTACGATAATTACGGATACGACCAAGCATACGATCAGGAATACGACCAAGCTCAGTACGGACAGTGGTACGACAGCTATCATGGCTATCACGGCCAACAAAAGCAACAACAACAACAACACGCCGGGTGGGATAATGGACACGGAGATGCGAATGGTCACACGTCTCCCCCACGGCAGCAACGTTATGAGGAAGGCGACGCTAGGAATTGGCAAATGAGCCCTCCACAAGACCGGCAACCCCCTCCGCGTCAGCAATATGGACAGGAACCCATGAATGACAACGGTAGAATGGGACGCAGCGACCCGAGAGGACAGAACAATGGACACCGTCAAAACCGTGAGCATGTCCAGCCAGCGTCAAAACCACCAAGTACGTATGGGAAACTTTCTGAAAGCGGACAATTCAGACTAATGTGATGTAGGGAGAGGGCGCGCACAACTCTCTCCTATTTCGCCCGTAGTTCTCTCGCAAGACAATCCTTTTCCAACATTTCCCACTCCGAAAGCAGCAGCAGCGAAGCAAAAACCCAAACCTGCCCCTGTTTCTATGGATGAAGCGATGTCAATGATGAATTTAGGTTCTCAGGATGATAATAAAGGAAAGCAGCGGGTTCCAGAACGACAACGAGGGCAGCAACAAGTACGAGGTCGTGACCAGCGCCATCCGCCTCAAGGTCGAGGACACCAGGGCAGAGGTCAGGAATACAGCCGTGATCCAAGGCAAGGACAGAATCAAGGTCCACCAGGGAGAGAGCAAGACTACGATCCCAGTCAAGGAGAATATGGACCTAATAGAGGCGACTATGGTCCCAGTAGAGGGCATTATGGTACTGCCAAGGGAGGTTATGGTCCTAGGAGGGGAGACTATGGCCCCAGTGAAGGAGACTATGGTCCAAACCAGGAATATCTGCCGCAAGGCCGCGGTCCGCCTTGGAGAGCACAGGGATATGGTCCCAATTCTACACTGGAAGAGAATCGAAGCCCTCCGAGAAGATCCCAAGACCACGGTCCCAATGCGGAGTATGTACAGAACCAAGGCCGACATGAAGTAGCCCAAGCTTACAGTCTGGATCTTAGGCAAGACTCAGGACACTTTGAGGGTGGTAATAATTATGGGCAGCATCATCAAACAGATTCACGGTATGGGCCTTCGAAGCCCTCTTTAATGCTTTCAGAAACTGCAGGTGCACCTTCACACCGGCAGCAGTTTGACCCAGCTTCTTTGCCACAACCGTCGTTTGAGCCTCATATGCAACGTGCGCATACAATGCCCCAGAATACGAATGGTGCAATGGGCGGGGGAGGCTTTGATTTTCAGTGGGCGGAGCCGGGGTCGGCCGCTGGATATCATGGTCCTGAATCACCGGCCTACCTACCTCAGCGTCCTTCCACTGCTTCGGGATCTCGTCAGGTTGGTAGTTTCGGGTCACAATCAGACCATAGAGCACCGCCGAGACAGCAAGTGGCACCTGTACCACAACAGCAACAGTACTCTCAGGAGGAGGGCCTGGATACGTTTTATGACGACTACTATGGAGATGATGCCCCACCAAACCGGGGGAGTAAAGCCTCAATTGATATGCCCAATTTCGATGCGATACAGGAGTCAGGGACAAGGCATCGCAGGGGATTCTCAATTGAAAACCACCTGTCACCTACATCTGTAGCTCTGCCCGCTCAAGGAATAACTCAAGCAACCGCTGGTCAATACCAGGCACTCCCTCCGCCAAACCAAAGCTTCCAGCAACAAGCAGCAAGGAGTCGGTCTCAGCCAGATCTGCACGGGCAATACCAGGAAGGGGCTGTTTATGAAATGGCTGGTGATGTTCCAAAAATACCCCAACTTCCTCGTAGTAATACCAACTTTTCTGTTCCAAATGGATTGCCGAGCGACCCTCGCGGGAGAGGTGGTCCACCCCAAAGAGGGATGCCTCCGAACGCCGCATCTGGGAGAGGCCCTCCTCCAGGCCAAGGGTATCCAGGTCCCGGAAGCGCGCCACAGAACCCCGATCCAAGATACGGGAGGCCGCCACTACCAATACAGAGAGGTTTTTCAGACGCCTCACAATGGTCCGATCCAGGACCTCACGGTATGAGGAATCCGACACCAATGCAAGGTACTCCTATTCAGAGGCCTGGGACAACCGCTCCGACTCCACAACGTTATCCAAGTGATCCACTGCATCAGCGGCCGGGTACGGCGCAACCACAGCGTAACAATCCTGATGCTCTTCCAGCACACCCAGTTCCAGTCCGACCAGGCCTCGTACAACAGCAACAAGAGCCTACTCCATCACCTCCACCTTCCAGGCCTCCTCCAGTTCGACAGTACATTACGGACCCCAACACCATTGGATATGCGAACCAACAGTCATTGCCAGCGCCATCCCAACAGCGAGCGTCTGTGGCCCATCCTGTGACCCACGATGAGCTCAACCGCTTGCGCAATACATGGAAAGCGAATCCAGCAGACCATACAACTGGTCTCAAACTGGCCAAGAGACTTGTCGAAGCAGCAACAGTTCTTGCGGACGAAGGAGGCAAAGCCGACACGCGAACGAAAAACAAAAACCGTGAGAAGTTCATATTCGAAGCTCATAAAACCGTCAAGAAGCTTGTCTCAAGCGGTTCAACCGAGGCGATGTTCTATCTAGCGGACGCCTACGGTCGCGGCGGTCTAGGACTCCAAGTCGACACGAAAGAGGCCTTCACTCTTTATCAGGGAGCAGCGAAGGCCGGACATGCCGCGGCAGCATATCGGACGGCTGTATGCTGCGAGATGGGGCATGAAGAAGGCGGTGGTACTAAGAAAGATCCTTTGAAAGCTGTACAATGGTACCGTCGTGCAGCGGCGCTCGGCGATACTCCAGCACTGTACAAAATGGGAATGATACTTCTCAAGGGTCTTCTTGGTCAACAGAAGAATATTGGCGAGGCCATTAACATGCTCAAACGAGCTGCTGATCGCGCCGACGAGGAGAATCCGCATGCGCTCCACGAGCTTGGGTTGTTGTATGAAGCGCAAACCGGAAACGAGCGAATCATTAGGGATGAGTCTTACGCGTTGTCGCTGTTCAAGCAGGCCGCTGAACTCGGATACAAATTCTCTCAATTCCGCCTCGGCGAGGCATATGAATATGGGCTTCTTGGGCTGCCTATCGACGCGAGGTCCAGCATTGCGTGGTATACGAGGGCCGCGGCGCAGGAGGAGCATCAGAGTGAGCTGGCGTTGTCTGGATGGTACCTCACAGGCGTTCAAGGCATACTCGAGCAGAGTGATACAGAAGCCTACCTTTGGGCGCGCAAGGCAGCATGTGCAGAGCCTCCATTGGCGAAGGCGTTGTTTGCTATGGGGTATTTTACGGAGGTGGGGATTGGGTGTCCGAGGAGTTTGGATGAGGCGAAGAGGTGGTATGGGAGGGCTGCTGGTATGTAATCCCCTTTTCTTCTTTTTCTCTCCCTTCCGTCCTTCTTCCTTCCCTCCTCCATTCTTTCTTTCCTCTTTTTTTCTCACTCTCCCCCACTCTTCTTAAAATTATTTTAATACGTCATTATTGACATGGATATAGCATACAAATTCCCCAAAGCTCAAGAACGCCTCGAGGAACTCAAGCGCGGAGGTACCAGAGCGCAGAAGAATAGAGAACGGCTGAGTAGGACGAATCAGACACAGCATGAGCAGGAGAACTGCGTTGTTATGTGAGAGGGCTAATTGGTTTTTAGCGCGACTGAAGAGTTTTTTCCGGCCGGGAGAGTAACACTTCTCAGAGGACATGAACCAAGCAGGAATAGCACGGGCCATTCACATTCCGTAACACCTTCTAGAGCCTTAGCTTTGGGAAAAATACGATGCTGATTTCGTGCTAAGGGAGCAGATAAGGACACCGAGAGGGGAGATATTTCTGGTAATGCTTTTGGAGATGTGGTATGAGTCGGAGAGTGTTTGCGGGAGTTTTTATATGGGGTGGTAGAGGATGGCGTTTAAGAGGTACTTAATGTGGCGATATCAACATGAGGGTAGGATATGGTTCTATGTATCCCGCAGAATGGTGGTCCATATCGATGGAAAAGGTCCGATAAATGTTTAACTGGGTAGATAGATGAATGCTTTAGAGCTGTAATATGACGATGATTATGGGGTCTTTATACCGCGTCTCTCTTTCCTGGTGTTATTACTCCATCCACGTGTTGAAATATGAATGAGTAGGTTTTAGTTCTACGTCATTACTATTATTCTCGATCTCTCGTATAAGGACACAACACACTAAAGATCAAAGGGTAAATGTGTGCTTCATTGCACCAAGTAAGCCTTCCTATAAAAAATTCCAAAAGAGCCACGCTTAAACTATCGATCAAGCACCACACTCACTATTTAACCCCACCCCACCCCTCCCCCCTTATATGGCACAAAAAAACCCCCTTCTCTATTTTCACCTTCTCCAAACCTTCACTTCTGTTTTTTATGTCACTGAATCCTTCCGTCCAGTCCATTTCCCCAAAGTATTCGAGAACTCACTGATATAAACCTATCGGCGGTCAACCAGAGAGTGCTTATGATGTTCTTTATTGGATTTTCCAGTGGATAGAGTATGCGAGTCAAGTCGAACTGAGGAGAAATTATGAAGTGGGGAACTAGAAAGGACAGTTTTTATGGAAACCCTAAGAACCAGGCGATGACTGGAAGTTCTAGTTAGGGTAGGCCAGAGCATAACCATGGCGTGGATGGTGAATAAAAGTTTCCCTTATTAGTGTAGAAGTAAAGTTTGTCTTCTAAGTTCTCCTCAGCAGTAATTATATACCGGTTCCCACTCGTCCGCACTAGGAAAGGCGACAGCTACATAACACCTCGAGTATGATAGACACGGCTATGTAGAGGTCTTCACCATATCCAAACATAAATTACGTCGTCGTACAGATCGAACTGTTTATTTAAATTTCAAACTCATATGTAAGCTTATTTTTGCATACGCGAAGTATAACTTTAACTGGTATAACCAGCCCCTTGACCCTAGATTACAACTCAGTTTTTGTATCGCCTCGAGCTTTCAGGTGACCAGAAAACTGATACTCCATCACACGATCTACTTTAGTCGATTTAAGCAGTTTTAATTGGCAGAGGATAGAGTGCACTGAGCGCGATGTCTGTGTCCTGCTGATCCCGGGTCACGGGTGTAAAGACGCGTATGCGGCATCTTCCGGAAAAAGGGATTAAGCGGGCTGCTGGAGTTCACGGTTCGCTATCGCATCTAGCTACACATGGATAGTCGATACAGAAACCATCGCGGCTTTGAGACGTGAAGTCCATGTTGACTAAACGCACATTACCCTCTCTCTGACCTAGTCTTTGGATATAGCCCGGATTGCCTTACATCGTTGAGGATGCCTGCTCTATGCTAGGTTTCTATCCTGCGAGACTGGGATCCTGTTCAATATCTCACATCTGCAGGATTCCAACTTTGATGCTTTCGAATCAACAGTCCTTTGGCGAGCGGCCGAGGAGCTTGCCGGCTAGGGGACTTGAGGCGCGCCTCCCTCCTGGGTTCAGGTCTGCGGGTAGTCTTCTGTATAGCAGGCTGATTTCCAATACTTGTTGGTTGATTCCGCTTGAACTCTTCCGCCTCCAATGCGCTGACCAACGCATTCACCACAAACGCAGTCTCCTTCTTAACATCCTCAAACTTAGCCGTTATAAGTGGTGAAATCGCATGCAACCGTAGCGAACCCCTTAACTCCCGCATTCCCTGCGCCTTATCCACCTCTTCCATCACAGCCCCACCTCCCTCACCTTGAGCCCTCCTTGACATCACGATCCCCTTCCCATTCTCGTCGAACCCCCTATTCTTTAACTCCTCAATAAATGCATTTCTTAGCCGTCTTCTAAGCCATGATCGCACAACCCTGGCCTTTGAAGTGGCTGATCCGACTGACACGATCCACCATAGTCCTTCCTTTGGTCGGTCTCGGCGTTTTCGCAGACCGGCGATGTGGAGGGGGTGCGTGCGGTCGTTGACGATGTTGTTGGGGAAGAAGTATTTGTAGGCAGGTTGGTAGTAGCATTCGAAGGTGCGGAAAGAGCGGGAGCGTTTGTTGAGGAACAAAGCAGCTTGATTCATCTCTGCGGTGCAGAAGGTGTGGTAAATGGTATTGCACGGATATTCGGATTAGAGTCAATGGCGGTGTGCATGGAAAGGGAAATATGGTACAAAGAAGTGAATACTCGTAATTTACATATAGTACATGAAGAAACAAAAGAGATCAACGGAAATATCCGCCTATAGTATGAGTGGTGAAGAATGGAGTGAATGCAAGTGGACCAGTGAGGTCAAGGAACAATGCGAAGGACAATTCCATACACGCTAGTCCTTTCTAAGTTAGGCGCACTAAGTTTAAACCCACTGACCCCAAATCTGCGGCGCCCAACCTTTGACGTTGCCTCCACTCTACAAACAACAAACTCTCCACCATAACTACTACCACCACACCAACCGTCTCCGAGACACAAAAGTTATAAACAAATTACAAAACACCATACGACTAACAAGCCACTATGCCTAAGAATAAGGGAAAGGTACGATGACACCCGAAATCTTCAGCCCCACTACCCCGCTACGACGTTGGCGGACACTGGAAGCGCTGCAAATAGAGATATGCTGACATTTGTTTTTACAACAGGGTGGTAAGAACAGGCGTAGGGGCAAGAATGAGAATGACAACGAGAAGCGCGAGTTGACGTTCAAGGAGGAAGGTCAAGGTATGCCACCTTTCCAGCTGCTGACGCCCAACACGCACCCACTCACTCATCATCACCACCCACCACCTTCCACCCTCCTCGCAACACACCGCTAACACAACCATTTATAGAGTACGCCCAGGTCATCAAGATGCTTGGCAATGGCCGCCTTGAGGCTCAATGTTTCGACGGCCAGCGCCGCCTCGCCCACATCCGCGGCAAGCTCCGCAAAAAAGTCTGGATAAATCAAGGCGACATCATCCTCCTCTCTCTCCGTGACTATCAAGACGAAAAGGGCGACGTCATCCTCAAGTACACGGCCGATGAGGCGCGCTCCCTGAAGGCCTATGGCGAGCTGCCCGAGAACGCGAAGATCAACGAGACGGATACGTATGGTGATCAGGGCGACGAGGGTATTGGGTTCGAGTTCGATGAGGATCGCGATGAAAGCGATGAGGAGGGCGATGGGAAGGAGATTGATGTTGATGATATTTGAGGGGTGGGGATCAGGATCCGCCATGCTGTCTTGGTTCTCGTCAGTTCAACATTTCTTGGGATGTCTGAGCTACACTCAAAACATATCGACCTTACCTGTCTCTCGCGGGAACTGAGACGGCTCAAATGCGCAGTGGGCGGGCGGACGGATTGTGGGTCTTTCTTGCTTCTTCTTCTCTTAATTGCAGCTGCATGTCATGGCAGGGCGTTGGGTTATCCGCTTACAAAAATGTCTTTATTCGAAGTACGACTTGGAAATAGACTGATGAAGTTAGAGGAATACATCTTCATACGCCTTCTATTTTGTTCTATGGATTGTGTGATTCATTTTCGCTGTTTTGTTAGGGGAAGCTCTTCGTGATCCTCCAGGAACACTTCTCTTTCAGCCTGTAAATATTTACTCCACCGACAGAAGAGTCTAGTTTCTTAGTCCACTATCCAGAACCATAGCATCTTCAAAGCCCTTCACGCTTACCATGTTTCCAGTCACACATATACCTTGCGAGCCGTGAACTTCCTAATGTTCACGTTACGATACAATAAATTTGGCCGAATGGTTATGGCCTAGGGCTCAGGCGAGCAAACTTGCCAATACTTAACTGGCTGGGTTTTTTGGCGGGCATTGTCTGCTGTGGGTGAGAAATTCATGGTTGTCAAGGCTTGGTTTTAGTTGTTGGGTTTGGGTTGTGAAGGATATGGGGATGGTACGTTTTGAGCTTCTTGAGTTGAGATTGTGAAAGGATATGGAGAGTGGTTTGGAGTTGGGTTGGAGTAGGTATGGGCTTAGGTTTTAGGTCGTTAGTGCAGTGGTGTAATAGGTGATGTTTAGGGGGTTTGAAGGGTTGAGTTGAGTTGATTTCATTTACTCTACCTCATCGCCCTGAGCGATATGCACGCTACAGACTATTCAATAAAATCTATGTAAAACTATGTTCTTACGGTGAGATAACCGACATAAATAAAGAGAGAGGAAAAACAGGAAAAGGGTCAAAGAGAACAAATCCAGTAGCAACCCTGTTCCCATCAACCGCTTATATCGTTCCTGTTTATAAACCGTCTTGTTTACTTCGCAGAATCTAGCACTGTTGTAATATTCCATTTGCTGCTTTACTGTTTTGGCCTGGTTCTGTTGGTTCAGGAGGCTTACCCTCTAGAAGTTGAAGGGTTGTGAATTGGCGTAGCGCCTTAGAGGTGGTGTGTAGAAAAAGGGGTAGATGAGGATATGCTAGGCTGAAGATTGTAAAGAGGTAATTAGGATACAGAATAGCTAGCTCTAGAGGTGAAAAATGTGTAAAAAATTTTGGGCGCCCTTAGGAGGTCTACAAGAAGACACAGTCAACTAGAAGAAAGAATATTAAATCAGAAGATAGATTAAATAAGAGCTTAGGGAAGGTATAACTCTTCTTAGTTAGTATATTTTTATAAGTTGACTAAGTAGTCATTTTAACGCCGATAGAGGCTTACTCGGACCATATCTTTCAATATTTTTCTTAGGATCTTGAAAAAGGTAGAAGAGGAAATTGAATTTTGAACTTTAACATTTCAGAGCAGTTTAGAAATCTTAATGAAAGAACGGTATCATTAGGAGGAGAGAAAAGATTAATGATTGACCCAACCGCCCATCGACCCCAGAGGTGCCCGCTCGTACAAGTAAGCAGGACTTATGCTCTCCCTCCAACAGGCGCCCACTCGGTGCAAGGAGGAATGGTTTCACCAGTTGGCAGTTCGCGCCGGCGAAGATGCACTTCGCCTGTCGCTGCCGCGGAAACAAAGTAAACCCGCTAGAAAAACACGGGGCCCATGGCCTCACGTTGCTGCAAGAGCAACCCAAGGACCACCGAGAAAAAGACCAGACCGCCAAGGGAAAGGCCAGGCTGCTGCACTTACACCCAGTTGTTTAATGATTCAACTGTATGTAACATGCAAGCTTCGACGGAATGCTTATGGAGATTGGCTGCCTTTCCCACTGACGCCATTTAGTACCCCATGTAGTCTGAGTTCCAACTCTATAGAGAGAAAGGGGTTGAAAAACCGGCGGAAGGAATCCAAGAAGTTGAATTGTGCGTGATCGAAGCTATTAATAGTGAAGAGTAAGTGGATTGTCACCGACCATGCTCTAGTCACGTTCGAACAGATTGAAGTGCCGAAAGAGTATGAAGTTAGTATATAAGTGGCTCAAAGCAGGAAGGGTGTATGTGTAAAAGTCCATCGGGCATATGCTACCAAGTAACTATGAGGTATATCACTGGAGAGATCGTCCATAATTGTGGTCTATGAAATATAACGCTATGTGGGCGAGTGCCAAAGTGACGTCTCAAGGTCCACTGGATACCTAACCCTGAGGCATTACTTATTCGGAACCCAAAACAAGCCACTGAAATATGGAATTACTACCTAAGAGAAAGTTTCCGAGCGGGGAACGAGGTATAGTGACCCGGACTTCAATTAGCCTCGTTGCTTATCCGCCTCTGTTAAGCGCATGATTGCCATAAGCTCGCATATGCTCGAGCGGATAGGAAGGTGCATGGCGCAAGCATCATATTCGGATGGGCCTGAAGAGGCGGAATTGAAGGGGCTTATGGAGTGAAATTCTATCTACATAACGTTGCCGTATCTGCTGGGTGACGGTAGGGCTGACGCGCCATCATGTTAGGGTATAGAAATAAGATCCCTTCTGTCAGCTAGTAATGAAAACAACCCAATCTCGAGGAAGACCTAGTTAGCTATGAGTCCTGAGTCATTTTTGGGAGTTCTAGCACACTGAAATCTTGCTCTCGGTAGGACATTAGACAAGACTGTGATGAGGGCAAACACGACGACGTCGGATATCGGTCGAGTGCTCAGCCACATCACAAGCCATGCCAAGCCAGCCACAACGGTTACGCCGAAGTGCTCAACCATCCTCCATCTTCATAGTCAATTATCATCAGCTCCTCATCAGCATCACCCTCAATATCTGCATCTTCCTGTCGGAGAATTTTTAATGCTTGGAGAAAAATATGATTCATTATATCTAATTTTATGAATATATCCGTGCTCTCCATCTTCGAGTTTCTCTTCTCATGCTACGCTTCGCATTTCGTTCCACAGTGTTCATCTGGAAATAAGCAACTGTCATTACCAGCTGAAAACTTTGGAATGGTATTGCAAGCACTGGAGCTACCGGCCTGTAGCGATGCCCGCCTTGCACTTTGTGCTTCTTTTCACTTAAAATCGGACAGTACATGTGCTCCGCTAACATTCACTTTGGTCTGTTACTAGAGCCAATAAGAATGTCTCTTCTACGATAAGTTAACTCCACAGTGGAGGAAATTACACTCCAGAGTACCTAAAATATGGTTTTGGCTTTCAGGCCAGTGAAACTAGTCAGCTTCTTCTCCAATGATACCATTGTTAAGGTTGAGGCTCCCTTACAGCCCTAAAATTATCACAGGCCATGTCTAAGACATGCGGGAGATCAGCGAGTCCGATGTTAAAGTCCGATTTACCGCTAGGTTGTCAGCCCTATGACCCGCTCTATGTACGATACTCATAATGCGAAATAACGGTCTGAGAGGTGGGGTCCTCTTCTTAGCTCACTCACTTAACGAATATCCAACATGATCTCACCGGATTCAAGCCGTGTACCAGGGGCCTTGTGCTATTCGACTCTACCAAGTCCACTTACAACTTTCTGAATGACATTACCAATTATCCTTAGGCATATCCATTTTCCTAATAGACCCAATTCGGATGAGACACTTAGGCTTCAGCGCTGCGGGCCGCGATGGTCTCTTTCCCGCCTACCACACCATAAGCTCATCGCCTTTACGTTTTACAGAAGGATAAGTATCCCTTTGTCGAATATAAATTGTCTTTCTTTCCTTCATCTCGAGCTCATCAAAGTTTGAAAACTTTCTTCCCTCTTCACTAAGTTATATCAACTTCGCCTATACCCCGAATATACCACCACCGAATTGCTTAACTGTCTCTGGATGATAGCTAGCAACGCAAAGACTTAACCCTCCCAATATCACTGAAGAGAATACGGAAGGCACGACATTGCTTCTCTCTTCCAATATCCCCTTCCGTTTTGCTGGCCAGTTATAGCCAACTGCATTGAGACCTCTTAGGCCAGAAACATTTCATTCCTTAACACTTCAGAAATTCTGCTTTTCGAGACTTTGCATTATATCTTAAGTCGTATTCATTTCCGGCTATAACTCCACCACTCCCCGATCCGAGACCAGCGAGTACAGCAATCCACCTCCTCGTTCATATCAGACACCTTCATTTGGAAGCATGTCAGGACATAGCATTTCAGCGGTATGTCACGTATAACGACTTATCATTCCTTTAATGTCCTCCTAAACTATTATACGATATTCACAATAAACTCTTAATATATCACTCACTGAGTTTAGGCCGAGAAAGACCAAATGATCCAATCCCTCCAAACCCACCGCGTCAACACCCTAGTAGCGCTCCGCCGCATCGAAAAAGCCTTTGCACTTATAGGTTCTCCAGATCTTACCGAACCCATGACAGCGGCTTGTACGGTTGTGCTGACGCTTTAGTTTCCGCATGCGGCTGACGATTCATCCAGGGTCCTATTACGTCAATCACCATGGCTTGCTGACTGAACTGCGAGCTTTGACCAAGAACTATCCCTTCAGGTAAGCAGCATAATCCATGATGGGCACGAGATTTGAGAAGTTTCTGAAGACCGAATAACTTTTGAAACAGTTCTGAATGTCTTGAGGAGGCTAAGCGACGTGTGTATTCTGATCCGCAGAGTAACAGAAGTTGGAATTTTTGTTGGCTTGTGCTTAGCAAGATGAAGAAGGAGTATGTTTCGACTATCTGCTTAATAGAGAAGAAGCTTACAAAACAGCCAATTGATCCCACACTACGCCAATTATCAGGCTGCCTTACCTACTATGTGGGGAGGTAGTGTTCCGACCGCTGAAGGCGTAACACGGCTTTCTGCAGCCTTTGTTGCTGAATGGAACTGGGCTGTGGATAATATGCTCCGTCACTGGGAGCAACCGCCCACGCAATGATATAGTTTTGAACAATGATCCATGCGGTGCCCGGCGCCACTGAACTTATTCGGTATGAGGACTTTGGGCGCCCTTTGCTTTCCTTTTGTCTCTGGATTCTTTCCTTCCTTTAGCATTATATGCACTCGCTTATGATTGTTTTTTGTCAATTTTCCGGTTGCCTTGGACTTTGGTTATGGTGTTGGGAACGGTTCTCTACTTGACGTATGGCTCTATACATCAACTCGGGAGGGCAATATTCGTATCGATTATGGTTTATGTCTCCTCCTCTCCCTTTTTTTATCTTGGTATTATAAACTCGCTTTATAGAAAAAGAACTTGCCATTGCTTTATCCTCCGTTTAAAAACCCCTTGCTGGAATTTCGAGTGCGTCCTCCATCATCCTACGTTCGTCCCTACCAACCAACCCTGCAAATAAACAAACCTCTATACGTAGAGGTTTGTGACCGCAAAAAAAACTAATACGACGTGGGCCAGATTCGAACTGACGCTCCCGAAGGAACAAGATTTCTAGTCTTGCGCGATAACCACTCCGCCACCACGCCGAAAGTAAACTTATATGAAGCTTGAAACGCGACACCTGAGAGATTCGAACTCTCGCTCCCGAAGGAACGGGCTTAGCAGGCCCGCGCGTTAACCACTCCGCCAAAGTGCCTATTGATGAAAATTCTTGGCGTGATTAAGATTAACAATGGCAAAAATTTTGCATAGTGGAGTAGTGAGGATGACCAAGTGGGGGGGGGGTAGTCGGGAACTTCAGGGCAGGAGAGAATGAAATTTCTCATGTTCCTATATTAATAAAGCTTTCGTATATATTACGTTTATCTATTCATTTTTATTTCCATGTTCCTCTTTTTTTGATTGTAAGGCGTGAGTGCTTCATGGTTTAGTGTTCCGTTGTGATAAGCACGAGCCATCAACTAGATATTATGCCGAAGAGCAAGTTAGTCAGTCAACTATTTGATGTTGGCATACGAGAAAGATAGAATCCACGTATCGGGTTTTAATTGTTGGTTGCGGTCCAATACAGTTCAAACTATCTTCTGAGGTCACCTGCCCGTGTTTATCATGTGAAATCATGGATACCAGCCAAATTTGCCAAGAGGGGCCATTTATCCCCGCATTATCCCCGCGATCAGCTATCTCACTCAACTCTCCACAACTCCACTTCTATCCAGTAGATCGCCATCATCAATCCAGGTCAGCCTTACTTGTCCGTCTGCTATAGAGACAGTACACCATAACGAACGCTTAATGGAAGGTTGGATGCTTCAAAATATGTTGCTCTTCGCCTTAAAAGGCAGTCAATCAGCCTCTTGATAATAGAGCAGATCACCCGCGCACTTATCCCAGAATGGAAGGTCGAACATCGAAGGGGTCATATCCCCGGGTCAATAAGCACTTGTTGCCTCGGGGTGCCACAGTTTGTATTAAAGTGCAATAATGCCGCCCAAACGTTATGATTCCTTTTGTCGACTGAAGCCCTTCGAGCCGCATCTTGGACGTTGAGATAGAAGCAGTGAGCGTGTTGGACAGAACTTGAGAGTGAAGACCGCCGTGGAAAAGGTACGTCGCTGCGGGTTTGTCGAGCTGGAGATTATGGATCTCTGGCTCTATAAAGCGTCCGATGCAAAGCTTAAATAGATACAATAGCGTCCTCCAGATCTCACCTCCTCTCGACTCCTTTAACCCTCCGGTTTATTTTCCTCGCCTTCATCAGTAACACCCAAAGCCTCCACGCGTTATTCAGCCCTCCTCTTCATAAATCCTATCCTACCTACTACTTTTCGATTAACGCAACACCGGAAGCCGACGCAATGCAGATTAAGGACAAAGCCGCAATTGGTATTGCGGTCCCACTAGGGATTATCGTTATCACCATCATCGTTTCAATGGTATACTTGAGCATCAACAAAAAGAGGCGTCGCGCAAACGGCGTTGTTGAAGAGGTGGAATTGGGTAAACAGGAGGTGCCGAACCACAAGGAGATTAGGTGGAACCCTCACGCATAATTGGACCGAGACACATGGAAAAAATGGGTGGACAAGTAATAACAATGGGATTGAAGTTAATGGTATGTGAAGAGAGAAACGCGGTTTTCAAGTTCTTAAACTACTGGCTCGCAGAATAGATGGGTTGATATTTAAAGGTTGGATTCACGTTTGATCGATGCTGTCAGACCTCTGCAGGTGAACAATATGACGGCGGCAGCTATGTCTCTCGGTTGTCCATCAGGCTGGCGTCGCCGAAAGGGCCATGCGTGGATGCGACCACTCTTTAATTGGTACACAAACGACGATACTTTTAACACTATTGCGTTTTAGATTCTCGTGTTTCAACCGATTTATCTTTTGGTTTTTCCCTGTTGTTATCAGTCTTTGTTTCCACCTCATACTTGGTGCTTACGCGACTTGGTAGTTGGTTTTGAGCGGTAGTGCCGGTGTAAGTCGCAGCCTGCCAGCCTTGCGAGGATTATTGACTTAATTTTCGGCTCACTTTGACCCTTTGACGCTAATACCCGCTCACAGCGTTTTAGATTTTGTTGTCGACCAATTCATCTCTTTTATTGACGTACCCCAATAGTTGAACAACCAAAGAGAGACCATACTCCAACCCAACGAAAAATGAACGCCACAATCTTAATTCAAAGCCAGTCGGCCTAGATTTTCCGTCTAGAATGGCCCAGCACCTTCTTATCTCTGCTCTGCCTGGCCTTGAACTCTGCTTCATAACCGAAGTTTACCAGTCCTCTGTGGGTTCGACGCTCTCTCCGTACTGGTCCTTTGGATTCGGCATAGCATCTGGCATCTCCAAAGTCAAACAAGATCTGGAGCCAGGATAGATCGATCAAGATCTCGGAATATTAAAGGCGATATGGATGAAAGTCTGGCCAGTCAGAGCGGAACTGCGCTTTCCGATTTGCTGTCTTCGGATTTGGAACCTTGTCCCAGGCTATTAAGCTGTTTGTTGGCCGAGGGATAGTTTGGGTCCAGGCAGAAGGTACACTCTATCTAGGGTCCTGGACGATACTCGAGATTTTGATGTTTTGGGTAAGGCTTATCCACTCATGAATCTCTGGAATATCTGGAACGACAGAACATGCGAGAGATCCATAGGGGTGATGTAACTTGGGTCTAGGCTGTATTGTATAATTTTGCCAACCTACTATCGCCGGACGATTTCAAAGCCGATGGTCTAGCCCCAGTGTTTGCTGCATGGCTTCTCCACGGTTGGATGTTAATGCCTGCCGCGGCACTTTGGTATGAAGTTGTCAGATTCGAATCCGATACCTTCAAGTCGTGGCAGGAACACACACCAATTAGTCACGATATTTCACGGTGTTATGATAGTTATCATTACGTTTGCCGTATCTTTTATTTATTTCTGGTCGAAAGGCGCCTTTACCGAATTTGAGCACCAACACACAGGGCCGATCAATGTTATCAGTTCTGGTATGCGGAAGGGTGCTTGTGGTAATGTGTGTTTTCCCGGCCATTGGCCTTTGGCTCGCGAATGTATTGTTTCCTATTGCGTGCTTCTTATATTGTATGATTCAGAGAACTGTTACAAGCCGAAGTGGACGGACTATTTCGGTTGACCACTCGGCATTACAAGTCGGTCAACTGATCCATGAAGAGTTCACTACTCATTCTATCTTTCACTCAACATAGAAGTAAGTCCCTTACTACTTAATTTGTTAAAATGTCCGCTTATTATTGCCTAGATTGAGAATACCCTCAGATTGACTTGTATAGCCCCTACTCACAATACACATATGGAGTATTAACTACGATGTTTATCACGGCTCCCCTGTTGGCACACGTAAATATGGTGGTATGAGGGGAATAAGCCGAAACACAAAGATTTTGCTGGGGACCGATAACTTCTCCTGTCCTCGGAAACCAGCTGCTTTAATTCTACTCTAAGGACCCCAGATCTCACTAAACGGATCATATGACGCATTTGTCCACCTCACATACTCGCTGGACTTGGCCACAAAGTCTGCGACAGTCTCCCCATACACTTCGGATAGAAAAGCATAGGTCACATCTATACCAGCCGAAACACCGCTGGAAGTCCAGGTATTCCCATCGACGACCCAGCGGGCTTGATGGATCCAGTTGACTTTATCACTCGTTGACTTTATCTGTGGATATGATCAGAAAGCTTGGGCTTTTGAGTCCGTATTTAAGACATACCCAATCCCATGCCCGCTTATTCGACGTCGCACTCTTCCCATCCAACACCCCAGCTCTCGACAAAATAGTCGCGCCGGTACACACACTAATAACGTACTTCAGCCTCGGATACATCTCCCTCACGAAACTTATCTCCTCCTCAATCCTCGCATGCCTCGTCCCACCTCCGCCCGGTACCAACAACACCTCAATATCCGACAACATCTTCTCACCATTCATTCCCTCCACTATCGCCTTTCCTCCCCTCGCGAGCACATTGGCATACGTATCCGTCGGAATGACGGACTCCCCGAAGTCTCCGTGTGTCATGTTCATGTCTGGGGTACTGAGGACACGGGTGGAGACAGGGGCTATGGTGGCGCTGAGGACGGAAATGTGCATAGAGAGGGTGGGGTAGAAGAGGGAGAGGGAACTGAGGACGTCGAGGGGGCCAAAGGCGTCGAGAGATTGGAAGGAAGGGAAGAGGAGAATGGCGAAATGGGTAGGGAGGTTGGTGGTGTTTGTTATTGGGGGTTGGGTTAGGGCGGCAGTAGTGGTGAGAGCGAGCGAGGAGAGGAGGAAAAGGAACGGGTTTAGAAGATGCATCATGGAGACTTCTGTGTCCGAATGGGCAGATTGAGAGGGGAAAACGGTGGTTTAGAGCTCGATTGGAGTTGAATTGAGACAGCAGATTGAGAATGTTCAACGTACGGTTATACTTTGGTCGACTTTATAAATATTTGAAAGAGGTATGCCTCTATCGGAACTTGAACAAAGATACACCCGATCCGTTCCTTTATTACAGGCGCCCCGCCCTGAGTCCGACTTCAATATAAGCACCTGGATTTTATTGGCATACGGACTCGACTGATATGCGGCCAAGCAGGTTGAAGCAAGTCAGCAATGGTGTTGAGCGGGTTTGAGAACATTTCTCAGGATACTAGGGCTTTGGAATTATATACCAACGCGCGTCTATAGAGTTATACGTGTTTATGTACGTCCCGTGCAATAGAAATAGTAGTTTGTCCTGTGGTTTTTAGTATCGGTACCTGGTCCATGATGGGTTGTACGAATGACCTGGATTTCACGGCAACTGGACTCATCAACGTGTGGAGCACTTTTGGTTCCGCGAAAGATATATGAACGGTGAGAGGTCAGGCTTTTTATATGGCAAGGATATATATGAAGTATAGGATTCACATCCATGTATGAGATGACAGCCCTATGGACAGACGGACTTGCATCAAACCGACAAAAATACCTGCAGTGTTAGAGGTTTATTCGGACTAAGAGCACATTAGTGAGATTTGGATATCGGACACTATGAAAGTATTGCTCACGTGATATATCCGGCTGCCGGCTCACTTGCGTAGTCACGCAACTTAATGCACTCTTACAGTTTATGTATATCCGCAAATGTATTTGGTAGTTCCAAACAAGCAATTACAATGTATTTCAGGCTTCCCATCATAACATGACGAGTTGAAAGTTGAACAGCACGTGCGGAATCCCCCGACTGCTAATAGAAAGTAATCCTACCTAGGTAGCGGAATATTAGACTTTGGAAAAACTCCATATAGTAAATAAGAAAAATAGTTACCCCGATGTTTTTCTTTATTCGCAACCACGGTTGTTTTAGGGAAGCTCATTGAATGTCGAAGGTGAAGAGCATGGGGGGGGGGGGGTCGGCTAGCATCGATGCTGCCAAGCCTAGAACGCCGGTTACGTCAACCAGTCGTTCTGCGCCTGAACTTTTCAACTCTCAGAACCAAACAAATCATCACTGCACCACCATACTTCACCCACGTTCATATTTTTCATTCTCTATGTGTATAACGAGATAAACAGACACTGCCTACACCAGGTAGCCCTTTCGTTACATCAGTTACCGCCATTTGCGTTCTTTCACCCCCGCCATCATGTCCGCATCCCGCTCCAAACCCTCGAATCAAGCTTCACAGGGCTCTAGACCCTCGATCGAAGCTAGACGTAAGACGTCTACACTTCACTACCAGACCTTTCCCACAAAACCACCGAGTTGGCGAGGCAGACAGCCTCATTCCACCTCTTCTCCTTCACAGCATGATGCAGCCGCGTCTGATTCAGGGGACTCCAATCATGAGTCACCGCTCCCGACGAAGCAGCTCATAGTGCTTGCTATAATCTCTCTTGCCGAACAAACTGCCTTCAATTCGATCAGCCCGTACCTGCCAGAAATGGCTTCTACGTTTGAGGAAGTCAAGGAGGGACAAGTCGGCCTATACGTCGGCCTGATAGCGTCAGCATTCGCTTTGGCACAGTTTCTGACAAACTTCTTCTGGGGCTGGTTATCGGACAGAATTGGCAGGAAACCAGTGATATTGGCCAGCACATTCATGACAATATTGTGTTTCATCGCTTTCGGCTTTTGCAAGACGCTGTGGCAGGCGATACTGGTGCAAGCATTGATGGGTTTGGTAAACGGAAATCAGGGTGTCGTTTCAACCTGTTTGGGAGAGATCACCGACCGTAGCAATCAGTCAAGAGCCTTCACATACCTACCCGTCGTCTATGGAATTGGTGCTATCACAGGTCCTGTGCTAGGCGGACTGCTAGTGTTCAATCGGAACCCCTTAAATAACGACGAACCAAATTCGTATCCATACCTTCTACCAAATCTATTCTCAGCCGCCCTTCTTTTGATTGACTGGATAGTCACAATGGTTGTCATGGACGAGTGCTTGGAGGATGCTAAAAACCTGCCACCATTGCACAAGAGGATAGGAAATCTGTTCGCTTGGCTCTGGCAATTCACGAGTTCAAGCAGGCCTACATATATCCGCCGGATGATGGGACACCATAAGAGGGATGGCCACCAAGGCCGTCTCGATGGCGTGCAGGAGGAGGATGAAGGTGCTGCGGACGTCGAGGACCCCACTCCCGTCAGCGAATTTCTTCCGCGCATCTCTGGCCCGAAAGTATCGAGCCGAGATATCTTCACACGCGACACAATTCTTATTCTGGTCACATATTTCATTTTCCAACTTGCTAATATCTCGTACAACTCTCTTTACCCCATATTCGGCCAGGAGCGGCCACCGACCGGTAGGAATCTGTCAACCAAAGAAATTGGACTCTCGTTAGGTTTCGCGGGAGCTGTCACCATACTTTTCCAAGTTGGAGTGTACGGTCAACTCCGGGAGAAGATGGGCAACAAGATCACATACCGCGTCAGTCTCGCTGCATTTGTCGTTGCGTTCCTGCTTATGCCTTGGGTGGGATACAAGGAGGGTAATGGGGTCGGTCTGGGGAATGGGAAGGTGTGGCTTTGGGTGGAATTAGGGTTTGTTCTTATTGTTAAGACTGTTGCTAGCGTCGGTGGTCTTACGTCGGCCCTTCTCTTGGTGAGTCTTTGAACTCGTTCTGTAGAAAGCGGGAAGCTTATTCCATACAGGTCACAAACTCGGCACCTAATAACAATGTCCTCGGCGCGATCAACGGCCTTGCACAAGCGATCTCTGCCGCCGGCCGTGCCGTTGGGCCCTTCGTCTCAGGCGCTCTCTTCTCCGCTGCCACGCATGTCAAGCCGAAAGGCGAAGCCCTTGTGTTTGGAGTCTTTGGCGGCATCACCTTCATTGGCTTTCTCCTTTCTTTCGGAATCCGGGGCGAGGGCCTAGAGGCCGAGGGCTGGGACTCGAGCGATGAGGACATGTATTCAGATGAAGAGGGAGACTTGACTGGTGAAGGAGACGAAACTGATGAGAATACGGGGCTGCTTAATCGCGGGAGGCCATAGTGGGCCCGTTGCGACGATTTGGTTTATGCATGGGTTCATGGTGCTAATCCCATTCTTTTTCGGGCTCCTGGAATTTTGAGTAAATCATCTTCACTGCGTAGTGGACGCTCGAGAGCTAGATGGTCTTCAAGGGAGCGCCCGGCTGGGGGGTGGGTAAGGGTTGAAGCGTTTGAAAGGGCTGGGAAATATTTTGAGGATAGTGGAGCCGTAGGGGTTGGAGAGTCCGCCACCGTTAAGAAATCATATGTACAGTCTTCGAAAGTTGGGCAATCTTCAAGGATCGGACGGTCCTCAAAAGTTAGGAAATCCTGGAAGGCTAGACAGTCCTACAAGGTTCGGCAGCTCCCAGCATTTTGGCGGCCTTCAAAAATGGAAGAGTTCTCAAAGGCTGGAAGTTCGTCAATGAATGGAGATTCCTCAAAGGCTGAACAGTCTTTAATGCTTGGACGATAAAGCCTGGGCAGATCCCCGAATTTTGAGCAGTCTTCAAAGGCTGGGGGAATCTTCATATGCTGGACAATACCCGAAGATTAAGCTGTCTTCAAAGGCACAGAGTAAGCAGCCTGCAAGAGATAAAGAAGTTTGAGCATAGAATAGAGCAAAGTAGCTGTTAGGCGAAATGCCGTCGTATAGGTATGGCTATACGATTCTTTTTGTTGCTTTTATGTGTGACAATACTAGAATTGAGGTTCGGACATGGATGTAGTTATTTGGGTGTACAATCCGGTTTTGGTCTTTTTTTAGAAAAGCATGGTGCATGGAGGTATGATATCCGGGGGGTTTGAGACGGTCCTTCAATGTTCGTATTAGACGGTACATATAGTGCGTTGTACAGGTACAGTTATAACATTTGGTTGCACACTCATAAGCGGTATTGAATCAAGGCATTTCGTTCTTTTGTAATTGCTTCTGAGCTCTCCCCTAACATAAGCAAGGCAAATGCAGCGTCTGGTAATTACTGCATGACCTCCCACTCGGGGTGTCGCTCCCCGTTTGGAGGAAGATGTCGTAATAGCCGTTGGAGGAGGATGCGCAGGCGAGGAAGTTGAGTTCTAGTTAAACCGTAAGTAAAGTGGTTTCACACCATCTTCGTCTCCACCGAACTTGGGAGTCCCCTAAAAGCACTTCGTGAAAGGTAAAAAATACCGAGCATGGCATTTCCAATACTTCAGCGTTATAAAGAGGTGAAAAGGGAAAACAAAAAACTGACGACGACCCATACTACTCCCCGTCACCGTAATTATCGTGTCACCCTCTAATCCCCATGCCGTTGTCTCGGGTGTGCTGCTGAATACTAACGCTTTGTAGGATGTAGTCGAGGGGACAATATTTAGATATTGGGATGTGTTGCGGGATTGGATGGTCGAACTGATGGTGAAGGTTTCGCTGGTGGAGGAGGGCCCGAGCACTGGTGTTGTTTCTAGGGAGAGGTTAAAGAAGTGGGTAGAGGAGAGGTGGAAGGGACAAGGGGAGGGAATGGGGGAGGGAGACGGGGGGGGTAAGAGAGAAGGAGGGAAAAGAGAGAAGGAGGGAGAGAACAGAAGGAGAGAGAGAAGAGAAGGAGAGAAGGAGAGAGAGGAGAGAATGTGAGAGAGGAGAGAATGTGAGAGAGGAGAGAATGTGAGAGAGGAGAGAATGAGAGAGAGGAGAGAATGAGAGAGAGGAGAGAAGGACAGAGAAGGGAGATTAAGGCGGAAAGGAGATGGGGACGAAGAGAGAGTGAGATAAGATATTTGTAGATCGCATTGAATCTGAGGGAAGATCGGAAATACATACTGTTCTTCGGTAGGGACTGAAGATATAAGTGGAAGACTGGGCTTTGGACTGCTCGGATTTGTCCTACGGTTACTGCTGCTGTTGGTGCAGCAATACCAGTTTGTAGAAGGCTGGACAGGCCTAAAAGGAGGGCGGGTGCATGGAGGAATACCATTTTTGCTGATTTTGAAAAGTTAACAGAACAAGAATGGAACTGTCCAAAGTCCAGACTTCTGAGAAAGGGTAGACGATTTATATACGGCAGATATGATGGCTAATACAATGGTTTATCATATAGATCAACGCTTTAATGATTTCTTTAGTTTATATCCCTGCCACTTCAGTTTTGTATTGCTACGCTTTGCTACCACAAGAGGAAGGTACGGTGAATAAAATTAAGCTTGAATTCAACCGTCTGAATGAATCCAACGTATGCGAAGAAATAGAAAAAGAGGCACTACAAAGAGAGGAATGAAGTGAAGAAAGTGCTTAAAACGCGATAGAATGCGCATCACAGATGTGGGGTCTGCATTTGCGGGGAAATGCAGGCGCGGTGGCCCGGGCCGGAATCCAGATGAATGGTACCGGCCTTGGATAAGATTAGTTTCACATGATGCTGCCTTCGCCAGTAAAAATACCACTTTCTGTATCTCAGATAGGCAAGTAAAGCGACGAATATTGGAATGAATTCAAATCCTCGATAGTTGAGAGAGTTTTACATAACCAGGAGTGAAAAAAAATGAAGCAGTACTACCCCAGGAATGCAACGATTTTTAGAAGAATAACAACATATAAACTCCCTCTATATCCAGGGAGTCCCATGAAACCAGATGCATAGGACACCTAATCACTACAATTCCGGATTACATAACCCAATTGTGGGGAAGTTACCGACAGCGAATTTATAAATATTCGCGATCGCCGTCTATTTCGGAAGCACCCTCATCAAAAAGGCCCAGGAAAACTACAATGATCAACGCTATGAACGGAAATATCTGATTAAGGAGAGCGAGATAACGTGATGGTGCTGTTTGCAGTGATGAACGCAATTGCGGCTCACTTATAACTACCCCAATTAGGAGTAAAATTCCGATGGCCAACGAATAAACATTCGCTATTGCCGTCTTATTCGGTAGTTTCTGAATCAAGGAAGGGCCGATGAAATTACAGTGATCAACACTATGAATAAAAATGCCTGATTAGGAAGGCTGACATAAGGCAGTAGTGTGACCCTTAAATCGGGAGTCTATATAATTAAATGGGTGTGGATGTTGGATCGTATGATTCAAGAATTCTCTAAATCTGGGAAGCAGGGGATGGACTCTGGATAGGGTTGACTAAGACTTCGACAATGAGAGATAGCCGACCAAACAAGAGAGATGAACAATAAGGCATTATACGCATACACCCCAATCACTAAAGAGGCAATGACTCGGGGTGCTCGCATGCCCATAACTATTCTCCCTGACTACTGTGGATATTCGAACTATCAAGTTGAAAAAGTATCAATGTAATTATGTATAAAATTTCTCTACTAAGATCAATGGAGCGGTATAGAAGTTATCGGGCATGTCGTAGATTGCAGCTTTTGAGTCGTAATAGAGAGGCTCCAGGTAAGAGTCTACACCTCCTCATCCTCACTATCGCTCCAAAGCCCCTCTTTTTCCCTCTCTGAAATGGGCGGCGGTTTCTTCGGATCCCGATCCAACACCATCCACTTAAACTGATACTGATAATGATCCCAAATACACACCCACTTCCTGTATCCCCAAGTTTTAACATCTTCCGTCCAGGGATACTCTGGACTATGAGTATGAATCGGATTCTCTGGAGTACTGCCACCATGAATCCTTTCCACGGTGTCCCATATCTGACGCCAAATCTCCGTTTGTAAGACTCGTCGTTTCTCGGAGAGTTCGGTGTGGGAAGAGGGAGTGGGATCGGCGTCTGGGAGGGCCTTGGCAGGGGGTGGGATGAATTCCTCGCGCCCGATGGATGGGGTAAGATGGGAGGCTTCGTAGAGGAGATAGAGTTGCTTTAGGGTTAGAGAGGCGAGGTGGGAGGGCCATTGGGTCGGGTCTAGGCGCATGTGAGTCCAGAGGTGGTAGTAAGAGCGGAAAAAACGTTGGCGTTCGGGTTTTGAGAGGTGTGGTGGATGTTTGGGACCGTCGGCGTCTAGTGAAATTAGAAGCTATGTTGTGCTATTGAAAGAGGTAGTCGACATACTTCTGACTCTGCTCACGATTTCTCGCTCAAACATCTTCATTGCTTTGTCTACGATGTTGGTATTTCGGACCATTTTGTAGACATCCTGCGCAGACAGTGGAGATCCAACAGTTGGACCTCCTTGAACGGCGTAGAATCTGCGTGCGAGTCGTTCGCATGGGATGCTGCGAGGTGAAATTCCTCGATAGATCTGGTTCGTGTTCCCAATCCAGACGCACCTAAGCCGACGACAGCTTGCTGCAAACGCAAAGGCTTCTGAGAATGAAGGGAGGAAGCCAAAAATCTTAATGAGTACCTCTGTTGGTAAACTCGTTAAAGACACTTTGTTTTGCACAGTTATCTGTAGGGGTGCAGTGGACATGGTGAGAGTTCTGGACGCTGGTGAGATGATGGTGAGGATTTCAATTTAGGGGGCGTAAGTCGCCGTGGAGAGTGTCTGGTTTGAACAGCCATTCTGAGTCTTAGGTCCTCTAAAGGTAGTCCCATCACCATATCATGTGAACGTCTACGTGAGGGATTTGGAATATTGGTTGGTGACGCGGATGAGTAAGCGCTACGGACTTTGCGAGGTTGGTAGAATCAATCCCGCCAAGGGTATATAATATCACCGGACGGCAATAAAAAAAAATCAAACATGGCCTTACGTGAGACGTGCGCTAAACAGATGCCACCAACACCGCCCCCAACAACTATCAACGATTTTCGCTCCAACGTTGACCAACCGTGACCCATGCTTTCTTAGCGGAATGCTTGAAATCACTTGTTAAAAGGTTGGCAAGATTGGCAGAAGCTTGTCCAGGCTTGTATCAACGACCGAAGAGCGAACTGACAAGGCGTACACGAACTGTTGGTCTAATTCCGGCGAGAGAAGTACAGGCTGTGTGGCCCTTCATTGGAACATATGGCATATACTAGCGCCACCACCGGAGGCTTTATTTGGCGTTTCGAACACACTAAATGCCAATTGACGTACTTGTTTCAGTATCGGGTTTCAGCACAATGCACAGTGTTTTCCTGTTACAATAACAAGGAACAAGCCACCGCCCCGAGAACCTTTACTTGAATAGCGAATCTAACCGGTTTCTGAACGCTAGGGCCAGAGAGGACTTCCATCATGGACGATGTTGCCTTCAGCAAAGTGGGCGCTGTTCCTTGTTTACCGTAATTGCGTCTAAGCCCCAGAAAGGGGCGTTGTTGTGTGCTTCAACAGATTATGATTCCCGAAATCGCTGGTCCATACTCCCTTTGTCTCTTTTACTCATCAAGAGACAGCCCGAGTAACCGCTTATACCAACACCAAAATGTTGACCAGATGGCCTCGGAAGGATGCTGCATTTCTAATTCAAGCACCCGCAGAAGTTGGATGTTTGAGTTTTTAGAATCTAACCCAAACTTTCAGGGCGAATTCTAGGCTGACACGGACAATGCTTAGCAGACATCCAGTGTTAGGTATGGAGACTCGAGCAGATTCCACTTACGGGTCAGTTATAGCTTCGCCACTGGTCAGTATATAAAAGCATGTCTCCACGCACAAAAATAAGGTCCCAATCAACTCATACACTCCGAGACGACTCGGTTCTCATTCTACTCTTGTTTGACTTTCCTTCACCTTTGACATGCATTTCTTCACTCTCGCTCCCCGGCAGGTTGCCATTTTGCTTCCCTTTCTCCTATCTTTTCCACTCAATAGCGTCGCGCAAGGATATGAACCGCGTGGCGATGGTTCCGATGATGGCGGTTGTGGTGATCCAGCACCAACGTTGGATGGTGCTACTGATGACAAGTCTCCTGGAATTGGTGTTGAGTTCGAAACAGGCCAAATTCAATTCACATCAAAGAAAAATTGTAACGAGGAAGATACGTGGGCTGCCAAGGGGAAACTTGTGGATAATCGGAAAGCACCAGATGACACCTGGATGCTAACGGCCGACACCATCGGGGATCCAGATATTCTCAACGCAGAGTATATTTTGAACGGCAAACTCCTCAAAATTGGGACCGGGAAGGCTGGACCCGCAGCCAAAGCCATGGCAGCTGATCTGGTAAGTTTTACTTAGCACCATGCATCTCAAACAGAAGATTAACTTTCCACCAGGTGGCATGGAAACCAACCGCTTCAGACCACGATGTGACTGTAAAAGATAATAAATGCAATCCCTGGAAAATCCAAGAGGCTGGAGCCGTCGACACTCTGAAATGGCAGCCGCAAGTCACGGTGCCTTTGCCTTTGGAGGCTATCAATGACCTCTTCGGCCAAGCTTTGAAAGGAGCAACCCATCCGCTTTTGGGGAAAACGAATCCTGGGCGTGGTTTGACGCATGTGACGAAGGATTTCTTTCAGTCCAAGCCAAACGGTATGGCAGCGGACGGTGTCAAGGATGACTTGCTCGGGTTCCTTTCACTTGTCATGTCATACGCGAAAAATGCTAGGCACTTTGAAGACGCTTCAAGTCCAAAAGAGTTGACATCCATTATGCCTCGCACCGAATTCGTTACTATGTACAATATGGTAAAGGGACAGGTAAAGGGTGACCTCTACGACCTCATAGAGGTACTCGCTTGCTACAAGAACAGCGGCGACAAAGTCGAGTAAGTTCAGCAGAATGAAAGAAGGAAAGAAGCCAAGCTAATCTTACTCAGAATCGACACTGGATTTTGTTCTGGTACTGTTTCAAAGCCTGTCGTGACCAAGGGAAAGATGGATGAGAAGGTGTTCGGGGTCAGCAACCAAGCTCTCTCGGTCCAAGATTGGATCAAGAGCATCAAGAACGGCCAAGCGCCGGATAAACTGACTCAATTGGACAAAAATGTCGACGGCTCAATCGGCGGATTGAACACAGCAGTCGAGCATGTCCTCCAAACCACCCGCGAAGTGCCTCTGTTTGAGTTTAGAAGGCTGCCGGGTGTCAAAGTATCAGAGATGGAAAACCTTGTAACCAAGGCCGAGCAAGCGGTCATCGACCTCCACAAGAAATACGCGAATGCACCGCGCAAGATCAAGAGAGACGTCAATGCCAAGTACTCTCACATCAAGCGGGCGGCCCCTGGCGGAGCTTGCGTTACACCGGCTCCAACAACGCCCAGCAAGACCACAACCCCCCCCAAGACGACCCCTAAGCCAGCGATGCCATCATGCTCTCTTCAGCAACAAGATCCTGATCAGGGTATTAATAAAAGGGGCTGTGTCTGCGGGACGACTACTCTCCCATTGCTCACCGTCAAGGACGCTACTAGGGATGAACAAAGTTGCTCCTACACAGCACTGCCGTCTACTAAGGTTGCGAACCCCATCACCATCGCAACACATACTTGGACCCAAAACTGTCAAGCTTGTACCTTGGTCGGCGGCATTGCCGACGCGGAGCACTGCACCTCTGTGCCCAATTGCACCCCTACAGCAACCGCGAAGCCATTCGCCATCTTCCTGTCGAACAACTCCCTGCCGGTCGGAAACGAAGACAATAAAGATGGTGGCGCAGCTCTTCGCAAGGAGGTATATGACAAACTCAAGGCACTTTGCCCTGACAATGCGAAGTCCTGCGACTCGAAGAAGGACGCAGAGTTGAAAAACATCCCCACTATCGTAAAAGGCGGCATCGAATACGGAACCCTGAAATTCACGATTCAGGACAGCAGCTACGGAAGTACCTCCGAGCGCGACCGCATGCTCGCCGCCGCCGTCTCCTCTTGGGAACGCTCGCTGTCCAAATCTTGCGAGGACGTTGAGTACGAGTATGAGGCTGATCCCACGGAGTCTGGATGCGGTCACGGGCCTGCGGATAAGCGGACGCTGCAAGCTCGCGCCGAGTACCAGATGCGTAAACGAGCGCTCGAGGACCTGGAACAGCGGTCTCCGAAGCCCATGCCTATTTGTGATATGTGCCTGCCACCAGTTGAGAAATGCAAGGACAAGGCTAGGATGTGCGCGGGGCCGGACCATATCAATCCTGTTTTTGCAGGCAAGGGTGGAGCTTATGATAATCATATGAATATCCAGCTTGGGTTCCATTTTGGACAAGGAGGCGGGGATGCGTTTAGTAAGTTTATTTGCGAGGCGATTATTGAAGGTCTCACAGATCTTGCTATGGCGGTAGCGCCTGAGCTGGTTGGACCTGAGCTAGTGGCGGAGTTGGATTTCGAGAGCTTATGTGCGGATATGTAGGTTGTAGGGCTTGTTTGGGTTAAGCGTTGGCATTTCTTTTCTGGGCTTACCATTTTCTCTACTCTCGTTCCAGTGTTTATATAGGTTGACTGCCTCATTGATACCAGGCTTCTTTCCGTCTCTTTATAATGCATTTCATTCACACTTGATTCTCCACCATATAAAACCTACTGCGCGAACTCATTTCACTGTCTTCCATCTTAAAGTTACCTGGAACTTGTGTCAGGCACCGCTCTTCCACGACAATGGGAAAGGCCACGATAATTTAAAGACATTGTAGAACCAGGACTAGGTGCTCTATTAGATGAAGGATTGTCTCGTTACTGCCAGAGGCACACAGGTGAGACCTGAAAGCTTCACAGTGGGTGAGGGTATTTGTCGCACATCCATTATAAAGAAAGCACCGTGAGACTACTCAAAGTGCAAAAGAATTTGCAGTCCCAAAAGAGCGACAGTATCTTTATTATTTTGGGTAAATTTAACTGTTGTTTTGGTGTAATAATCGCAAAAAGAAAGAATATTGATGTGCATATAATTTCTTCATCCACTGTGTTCCGTAGTGCCAAATCATACTCTCAGGGAAGCAAAAACATTATTAAAATACAGCTGCCTCCTACGGAAATAAAAGAAAGGGCAAAAAGAAAATAATGTATTGGGGCTCCACCGCGATTCGAACGCGGGGCCTCCTGCAAATTTGAGGAATACCCAAAGCAGGAATCATACCACTAGACCATGAAGCCGAACCAATGAATTGATGAAATAAATTTATTTTACAAGATATTTGTGCAAATAAAAAAGCGGGGCGGCTTAGTGCGGAAAGGATGCTTGGATGCTAACTGAGGGTTGGAACTTGAATATGATAACGAATTACCTACGGAACATAATTCAGGCGGTTAAGCGGATTCGAGTTTTTCGTCATAAAGAAAGTATATGGGGGCAAGGGAGAAGAGAGTATTTGAGGAGGTTTGGCTGATGTTTAGCTGGTAATGTGAGGCGTGGCCGGAGGAATGCTGTGACGGTGCGGGGCGGTTGCTCATTTCGCCTGATCCCATCACACACAAACCGCCTATGACTCCGAACACCTTCTATAAATCTTATTATATCTACTGACTCGGGCAGGTTGTTTCTCCAGCACTCTCGCATGCCCAGCCCTCGAATTCATAAGAAGGGTCGTGTCTAGACAACGGCAAGTCCTGACGCGCCGAACATAACGCCAGAATGATGATCTGATGCGCCACCACATGTTAATAGCTCTCCCATATCTGCTTACCTAGCTACCTTACCCAGTAGACTGGCCGCCAAAACTCCCGTCTGATCGTATTTCTCACCCTGCCGGCAACCTGGTCCTTATCCATAAGTGATGCTCGGATTCTCGTCTTCCCTGGCCGTTACGACTCGAAACAACACCAGGTCTGGTAGACGCAGTTTTTAGAATGCCTGGAAAGGGAGAGCTGACAGGGGCTGTGAGTTTTATGTTAGTTGCACTGCTGGATAAATAAATGGCAGAGAGGGAAAAGATAGTGCTTCCAAGGTATGACGCAGGAATCTGACCTTTAAAGTATCTTGGGCTGTTCAGGTATGATGGAGCTCAATTGAATTAATTGGGATTTCGGGAACAGCTTGTATTATAGGTAGGACAACGCAATATCCCTTCCCATCGCGTGTTATCCCCGCCACAAACGTTATCCATATCTGTCCAGTCATGGACATTTACTGGAGTCCGTCTCGATACCGAGCCTTTACCACTTCGATTTTGAGTAGGTTTAACCCATCCTCCATCTCTTACAGTACATCATTCTCAGTATTTCTTACATGCAATATACTGTTCGATTTGTTCTTATATATGGAGTCTCCTTGAAGTATATCAGTCTCATTTCTACACCTCCGCGAAATCCACTTCATTTCAATATCAATATCGCACTATCATCATAAATATTACAACTTAATAACACACAATAAATTTGGCTACTCCTTAGCCATAGCCCCCCTTACTTTCCTTACACGTCAACTGCGCGATCTTTTCTCAATCTATATCAACCAAATCAGCACTCCATCTCCTCTCTCCCCCACTACCCGTACTTTCCGCGATCAACGAAATCCGCACTGCGCACGTCAATCTTATGCCATCAGATTCTCGAAGCTGTCCTAATATTCCCCACCGCAAACCACAGAGAACAATTACGCTCATGTACTGTTACCAGTCCACCCTTTCTCACCACCGCTATCTTACCGGGGCTATGCGCTCAAACCACCTAAATATTCGCTCATTGAATTCTCCCAGCCCCAAACCGTCCCCAGCACCCATCCAACCCATCACCAACAGTTCCCCACGCAACGTCTCCAGTTCTCTCCCAACCCCAAAGCTCTTTAAAAATATTCGAAGAAAAAAGCCTCTGTAGAGAAAGCTCCCTGTCCAACTTCGAGCCGGCGCTTTCTCCAACATGCAAAAAAAGCAAGCGCCGAATTAGGCAAAACGCCGAAGAGGGTGGCTCTCTCAAGTCTAGAAGTGGTGGATTAGGTTGCTCGACGGTGCTGGCAAAAAAACTTTGCAAAACTGGCCATTTTCGATCTCATAAACGACCCCTCACTGTGATTGTATGCCTTGGTAGCTAATGGACGCTGCTGCGCTCACGTGGGGCACGTACCACTCACTCCGGCCGGGTTTCCTGCCCTTGCTGCGAGAGTCTCTGGATTTCTTTACTACGAATTTTTTTTTTGCTTGGTCGTGCGAAGACGTCCTTTTACCACGGGCTTTTATATTGCTATATCAGCGCTTTGGAATCCCCAAATTACTTTTGTTTTCGTCTGTCCCCAGTATGGATGTTCGCTTCAGAGTTAGAATGAGTGAAAGGGTAGGATATAGAGAAGAACATCTCTAAGGGGAACAGTTATGGCTGCTGGATCTGTCACAGTCTGCGGAGAAGAGGATGGCTCTGTGAAGCATTGGAGTTAGTTGGATTCGCGAAGGCACAATATCTAGACGAGGGGAAGGATTCAATTCAGGCAATGCAAACACATGGAAAGGAGTTTGAGTTAGAAGGCCAATCATATTATCACTATGTGACTGTACGTTTATTGCATCGGCCTCGATACCACCATCCAACATCAATCACATTCTGAAATCCAGCTGTATAGTTTAGCGTTCGTAAGTCCAGAGTGAGGTTGGATATCTTTGGTGGCGAATCTGGAGAAAGGTCAGTCAGGTCATATCTTTCGCAGTTGATACTGATGCTGAATCATACCAGAATCTAGCAAACGCAACGAGTGGAAGGGCTGACTCCGAGGCTCGACTTGCAGCAATTGGCTCCGCCACAAACAGCGCTAATGACCCATTGGTGGAACTGTGACCGCGGTGTAGTCATCGAGCTTGACCTTCGACTCGACTGCACTAGCATCGGACTCCACGGTCGTTGGGACAATGCTTAGATCCAGAGCCCTGGTGATCAGAGTAGTGAGTACACCCTCATTCTCTGGCATACGGCAATCGCAGTATGGGCCATTGATATCACTCCACTTGCAGCATCCACCTCCGCAGTCGGACAAGATTCGCCAATGTTTTGTTGCATCACAGATCATGAGATACCTGCCGCTTGAACAGCTACGTGTGTTTGCCGGGCAAGGTTGTCCAACTGGCGCATGAGTGACACGCGAAGACGACTCCACGACCGCTGTGGCTTTGTCATCAATAGCAGCCGAGATCTGGGGAACTTCAAGGGCTCGTTCTTCGACTTCACCTTTCGGCTTCTTTCGGCAATCACAGTATGGAATACCATCCCAATTGTTGAACTTGCAGCATCCAGGTCCGCAGTCTGCTGCCAACTTCCAGTGGTTACCGGCGTCACAGACCATGAGATATTGGAAGACGCCATCCTGGTTTGTGGCACAACCATAGCAAGAAGCCGGACACCATGCGCCTATTGGCATCTGGCTTATGCCCGGAGCGATGTTAGCTTTAATGGGAGTGGTTTTGGCATCAGTGGCTGTAGGTTCAACATGAATAGTTGAGCCATTCAAACCAGTGGCTGTGGCTTCAGCATCAGTTGGGACAACTACCACATCTCCAATCGCCTGAGGCTCGAGATCTAGTTTACGGCAATCGCAGAATGACAGACCATTAGCCGCAAGCTTGCAGCAGCCAAGTCCGCATTCGACAGAGACTCTCCATCGAGATGTAACATCACAGACAATGAGATATCTCAAGTCGGTCGAGCAGCCATAGTAGCCAATTTGGCAAATGGCGTTGGTTGGTTGAGAAATAGGGAATCCAGAGGAGTCAACCATAACCGCAGATATTTCGTTGTCAATAGTAGTTGTAGACTGGGTGTCTATATCACCTTGCTCCTCTGCGGCAGCGCCTTCAACGGCAGTCTCGGCACCAATGGATCTAACGTGCAGAGCGCCCATGGGTGCGTCTTGAACATTTCGACGGATTGCGGAGTCGTTGCATGTATACATGCCAGGAGTATCGCAGTGCTGAAAGACGCTGCCGGAATTATCTGTGAGAGACACAAGATTGCCTAAGCCCTGATCCGCGCTGGTCTCAATGCCTTGCGTGAGATCGACGCGGCCGTCCAGGGAAGGTTGCGCTGGCTCAGCAGTGGGACCACACATGCAGTATGGGGAGTTATTAGTGTCAAATACGCAACAGCTTTTATCACAGCTGGCAGCGAGTTGCCATTTGCCCTTGGAGTTGCAGACTATGATAAACCGCCCGTAGGCATTGCAAGTGTCCGTGCCCGGGTCACAAGTCACGCTGTCGGAACTGTAACTGAAAGGGGCATGATCGATTGCGACGTTCGGTACGGCCGGAACGGATTCACTACGGGTGATAAGAATATCAGCGTGCTAAGAGCTATTAGACTGTTGTTTGAGACACGCATGCTATGGTCTAGAACGAGAAGGAAGGGGGAGGCAAGCAGAGGATGCCCAGTGACTGACTTACAACATTATTGTCCTTAGATTTGGCGATGACGGCACTGTTGACGGTGACGGCCAGAGCCAGAACAAAGAAGTTGAAAGATAGCTTCATCGTAGAGGACGACTTGGCGTTATTAGCTTGATAGAGAAAACCCGGAGAGCAGAGAACCGTACCTGCAATCTTTCTGGGTAGAGATCGAAAGAAAAGATTGCACGGATGGGAGAAGAGAAGAGAGAGATGTTGGCGGGTAGTAGTGAAGAGAAGAAGAATGATAGGAGGCAGGTTGATACCTTAGAGAAGAGATGCTAAGCGAACCCTGAACGAGGCCTGGGCCGATATCGCTCCTACAGTAAAGGCTCGCTGCGGGTCGGATTGCTTCTCGCGCCTTGCCACCTGCCGTTTGGAGCAGTGGTGAGGGCAGTCACTGCCAACAGCGAGGGAGAAATTGGGCCAGGGGCGGTGGGAACATCGTTGACAACATCGATGGTTATTCACTTGGAGAAAAGCAGAGCCCCATGAGATTGTATTAACCAGTTCGTAGTATTTAGGGGTAGTCAGTAGAGCCATGAGCCACAATATTCCGACTGGTTCTCAACAATGCATACTCACTAAGTCTCAACTTCACGTCAAGATGTCTACCAAATCAAGGCGCATAGCTATTTTCTTCATGTTTGGGATACTGGAAGTGAATCCCACTGCTGATTTGGTTGCGCGAGCTCATAAATATGTTTAAATAGGTCCAATGGGAGTAAAACATTTGGATGTGCATAATGTTAGATTTAAGGACGCGAGATCATGCTGTGGCTACCAGAGAATGTAAAAGTAATAGCGTGGATTTAGTGGGCACATAATTTTGTACTGCCACTTGGAAATGGAAAATAGCACAAACTTGTCCAAGTCTGTGGCACTGAAGTCCACGGGTGTTACAGGAAAGTATCCGTACCTAGTTGTTTACATGATAGCGTATATCCCAGTACGGCGTCATCCTCCCGAAATCTGAATAAAATCCAGCACCAGGCCTTTTCTTATTACAGCGAAATGGGACACTGGTCATTCTGAAAGAGAATGAAATTTGTGCTGATTTTAGAGTTACGCGGTGGATTTACTGTTGTTGTTTGAGCAGCTGACAACAAATTCCCGGCCTAGTTGTTTGTAACAATTTTGCATGGCCTGGGTCCGACAAGTTGGAGTATTGAACTTATTTTTCACATACATATCGTATTCAACCTGAAATCTTCCTATCGGGGAAGAATAACCTACTTAATACATGCTTACAGGTGAATATGGAAGGAAACGTGTTCGAAATGGACCAAAGTTCTAATCAGTGAACCATAAATCCCCCGGATTGCCAAGTAGTCATGGTACTCCTTATCGAGGCCGAAGACAAACAAGGAAAACTGCGTCTGATCAAACCAAATCATACCTACATGATCCGTTAAGGAAGGCCATCTCCAGCCATGAGCAGGCCACCCGCTACAGCACCGTCTTCGCCATATGCAATCCGGCCGCGTAGTGGAAGAGCCTGGCGTCAACCAGCTTACCCTCCTCACTATACTGCATCAGCCGCTCATACAACTCCTCAATTGGAACGACCACCCTCTCAATGAACTCTCCATCATCTAAGGCCTGCTCGGGAACCGGGTCCCCTTCCTTCAACTCCACTTCGATAGTAGCAAGTTGCATATTGGCCGTACTCATACCCGGATCAGAGACAATTGTTGGACTGATGAACTTCATCTTGCCCCGATAGCCCGTCTCCTCATGCAACTCCCTGAGACTCGCATCCTCACAGCTCTCCTTCTCATCGACCAAGCCGGCAGGGAACTCGACGCAGACAGCGGCGACAGGTGGACGGTATTGTAGAATGATGATAGTACTTGGTGGGCGCGATGGATGCCTGATGATGGTGCTGATGGCGACAGCGTCGACGCCTGATTTGCCACGAGTCTTGCGAGATGCCGATTCCCAGATGCGTGGTTTGCCGGTTTGGTCGGTCCAGGAGATCTTTTGAAATTCAATCCATTTGGCTTCACTAGCGGGTAGTGGTTCTACAGATGTGACTTTGGGATCGTTGGCCATGGCGTAGGCTGTCTTCCGAGCGGGATGTTGAAGAGGTCGGACCGTGTGGATGAGACAGCGTGACGCTGGTGAGCTCTTCCTACAAATCGTACTGCGAAAGAGGGGTCTGATGTGTAAAGTAATTGGCATTGATGAATAAGAAGGGAGGGAGTAAGCAGCAGATGGTGAAGGCTGAGGGTCACCATGGAAGGGGCTACCCCTCGTTACCTCATTAGGGCGTTTTCGTTCTATCACGTGTGGGAAATCTAGAGGACAGTCGCATACAATTAGGTAAGCCCCCCTGAAAGGTGCAATCCAAGAGTAAGTTCAAGGGTTATAGTAGCAACTGAAATCACGGTTGTTTTGGAGCATAAGCGGTTTGATGAAAGAGAGTTCACAAGGTCGTTCCATACGTTAAATCTTAAGGCACATCGTCCGCCAATACTCTGGTTTATCCAGTTCGCGAGAGATCTCTTAACATAAATCCTCTTTTGCTTGACTGTCTTTTGCTTTAAGCTGAAAGTAGGGTAATGAAATGCTCCCTCTAAGATATATGCGAGGCGCGTGAATGGCCGGACCGTACTGCTCAGCCCTACGGCCGAAACGGGTTAGCGGAGGCGAGGAACGTGCGGGTGCTCAGTCAGCCCCGCTTGGCAAGGGACAGAAATAATTTCGTTCCCCGAGCCCAACCTTAAATTATGCCAGTGCCGCCTTTGCCCCACCATCCCTCCTACGAACTTTTTCTTCCCTTCTTTCATTTCTTCTTTTGTATAGGGAAATCTCCACTCCACTGCTCTTTGTGTCTTTGTGTCTTCGTGTCTATATCTGCGATAGTGACACATAGGGACACTTTCTTTCGGGCACTTCCTTTCATAACCTTATCGCGCCCGAGCGAAGGTTAAACGAATTTCAACCCACGAAGGCATATACAAAGAGCCTCGTGAAAACTCGAAAGAGCATATACCCAAACACATCCTACACTTTGGTGTGATATGCCCCATCACGAATCTCCTCCGATGGCCCCCGCAATCATGGTCAATAAGTCCGGCTCTGCCCCCCCTCCTACTACCGACGAAATCTCCTCCATCCTCACCGCTATCTTCACGGCCAAAACTTCTCACGAGTCTGTACAAGCCGCTTATGGCCTCTCGACGCTACTCCAGAACTCGGTCGGCTTCCGAGGCCTGAAGGGATATGGCATCATCGACGAGATTAAGAAGGCCGCTACGGACAAGAAGAACCCAGTGAGGAGAGAGGGTGCAATGAATGCCCTTGGTGCTCTTTTTGAGAGATTTCCGCGCGAACACAGACTGGCAGAGGTTGTCTTCCTATTACAAGAGGAGGGCCTCGTGGCGCTGACACTGGACTCGCTGGCTGATAAGGCTGCGCCCGTCCGGGAATCCGCCAAGTATGCTATCGATGCGCTCTTTGATAATCTAGGTGCCGAGGCAAAAATCTTCGGACTTCTTCCCTCCGTGGTTAAATACCTAGGCAAAAAGTCTGGGAAATGGCAGGGCAGCGTTGGCGGGTTTGAGCTCATTGGCCGTATGGCCGATAAGGCGAAGATTGGTATGGAGAGCATCGAGATTGAGAAGGAGAAGGATGTGCTCCGTGAAGCCATGGGCAAGAAGCTTGAGGGGCTGATCCCCGTGGTCGAGGGTGGAATGCACGATCTCAAAAACGACGTCCGTAATCATAGTTGATCCACCTCTTTTCACATACTGACACCGACCTAGGTTGCGAAGCAAGCAGTAAAGACAATGAACAGCCTTACGACGCTTCTTCAGAATGACGACGTTGCCCCCCGGATACCACTTCTTATTAAGTCCATGGAGAACCCTTCTACTCAGAACCAGCAGAAGGCCATCCATGCGCTGTCTCAAACAACCTTTGTTGCCATCGTTACCTCTCCGGTTCTCGCTCTTCTCACCCCACTTTTGGAGCGGTCCTTGAACTCTCCTTCTACGGCACAGGAGGTCACCCGGCAGACGGTGGTCGTGGTGGAGAATCTCACAAAATTGGTCCACGACCCCATTGAGGCTCGCGCTTTCTTGCCCAAACTTCAACCCGGTGTCAAGGCAGCCAAAGAGCGCTCATCTCTCCCTGAAGTACGTGAGATTGCATCCAGGGCGTTGGATGTTATCGAGAAGGCTATGGCTCTTAAGGAAGACGTTGCTCACGGCGCAGTTTCGCGCACTTTGGGTCCAGACGTTGAGAAGGTGTTGGAGAAGCAGATTGGTGTTAATGGCAATCTGCTCAACTTCCCCGGCGATGCCGAGGTGTGGATTGTCGCAAAGCCCTACATCTCGGAAATGGTCTCCGAAGTTGTGAACCAGCGCGCGTTGGAACGGATCCCTCAGCTTATCGCACCTTACTTGGAGCCTTTGATGAACCCTGGAGATGCTACTAAGGTCGCTGAGGCTGTTCACCTGTTCTACGTTGAAGAGGACCATCGCAAGTTTGGTCAGCCTGTCAAGGAAGACGACGGCGAGGTGGAAATTGTTAATGCCACTTTCTCTTTGGGTTATGGTGGTATGTTGCTACTATCTCATACCAATCTCCGACTTCTCAAGGGCCATCGCTATGGATTGTGCGGTCGCAACGGTGCCGGAAAGTCTACATTAATGAGGAGTATTGCAAGCGGCAAGCTCGAGGGTTTTCCTCCTCAGGACGAAGTCCGGACATGCTTCGTTGAGCACAACCAGGGCGAAGACGCCGACCTCACCATCCTGGAATATATTTCCAACGACCCTCGATTCGCCGACGAAACCAAGGAACGCATTTCCGAAGTCTTGGAAGAAGTCGGTTTCACAGCCGGACCAGAGGGAAGGCAGTCCCACAAGGTCGGATCTCTCTCTGGAGGATGGAAGATGAAGCTTGCTTTGGCCAGAGCTATGTTGATGCGGGCCGATGTTCTGCTTCTTGACGAACCTACCAATCACTTGGATGTCGCCAATGTCGCATGGCTGGCGCAATACCTCAAGAAGAATACGGAAATCACCAGTTTGATCGTCTCTCACGACTCCGGATTCCTTGATGAGGTTTGCACGGACATTTACCACTATGAGCAGAAGAAGCTGGTATGCTACAAGGGAAATCTGGCTGCTTTCGTTAAGCAAAAGCCTGAGGCCAAGAGCTACTACACCCTATCATCGTCGCAGGTTCAGTTCAAGTTCCCGCCTCCCGGTATCCTTACGGGTGTCAAGTCGAATACCCGGTCTATTCTCCGCATGACCAATTGCACGTACACCTACCCCGGTTCCTCTAAGCCGTCTCTATATGATGCGTCTTGCTCCCTCAGTCTTTCCTCTCGTGTTGCCATCATTGGCGCCAACGGTGCCGGCAAATCCACGCTGATCAAGATCCTTACTGGCGAGGTCATTCCCCAGCAAGGCAAGGTTGAGAAGCATCCCAATTTGCGTATCGGTTACATCAAGCAGCACGCTCTTGAGCACGTCGAAATGCACATGGAGAAGACTCCTAACCAGTATCTCCAATGGCGTTATGCCAACGGTGATGATCGTGAGGTTTTCATGAAGCAGACCCGTATTTTGACTGAGGAGGACAAGATCCAGATGGAGACCCCTATCGACCTCGGTGATGGTAAAGGACCGAGGAAGATCGAGGCCCTGATTGGTCGTCAGAAGTACAAGAAGAGTTTCCAGTACGAAGTCAAATGGCAACACATGTTGCCCAAATTCAACACCATGATTTCCAGAGAAACGCTCCTTGAGCGCGGCTTCCAGAAGCTGGTTCAGGAGTTTGACGACCACGAGAGCTCCCGTGAAGGTTTAGGATACCGTGTCTTAGAACCGAAGGTCATCAGCAAGCATTTCGAGGACTTGGGTATGGACCCAGAAATTGCCAACCACAATGAGATCTCTGGCCTTTCCGGTGGTCAGAAGGTCAAGGTCGTCTTGGCTGGCGCTATGTGGAACAATCCCCATCTCCTCGTCCTCGACGAACCTACCAATTTCTTGGACCGTGACTCTCTCGGCGGTCTCGCAGTCGCCATTCGTGACTACAAGGGTGGTGTCATTATGATATCCCATAATGAAGAGTTTGTCGGTGCTCTCTGCCCCGAGCAGTGGCACGTTGAGGCCGGTCGCGTCATTCACAAGGGTCACTTGGCTGTGCAGAATGACCGTTTCGAGGATTCTGTACCCGGAAGCAGTGTCGCCAGCTCTGCCATGTCGAGTATGGCTCCCAGCGCAGCTGCCAGCGCAGCTGGTACACCAGTCATGAGCGAGACTGAAGGCAAAGCCGATGACATGAAGTTCAAGGCGAAGAAGAAGAAGAAGATGACCAGGGCTCAGTTGAAGGAGCGTGAGGTCAGGCGTAGGTTGAGGCATATTGAATGGTTGAACAGTCCTAAGGTCAGTAAACTTCACCTCCTGCTAAAAATGAACCAAGCTAACTTTCTAATAGGGTACTCCTCATCCTAAGGATACTGATGATGAAGCGGACGACTAGAGGCATATGATTCCCCTTGCGTTTTCACGTTTTCAGCAGTTCTTATTGGGTATATCTAAAAGCATTCCTGGCGTTAAAAGTACTTTTCTATAGACGGTAGAGGCAAGGGGTAATGGCAATATGAGTCATGAACGGTTCTAGAGTTAGATTTATATTAGGATTTCAATAGATTTCATGTCCATCTCGACATTTGCTCTCCTGATTCCTAAAGAGCGGAATCCAGTTGGTGATTTATAGAACTTCTGCGGCGTGTGCGCAGTCCGCCGCGGTACGTCATGTTTGCTCTGTTTGGTCCGTTTGCTCCGTTTGCTCACGGTTTAACTTTCCCAACGTTTACCACTATAAGTCCAACCTACTACAACCACCTTTGAATTCGCTTCAGACTTTCACTTACCTCATGATATAGCTAAGGACTAATTGTGAAGAGCATTACGCTCTATTCAATCCCTTCAATTCTGTCCTCTCTGTCTTTCGCTCGGCGACCACAGAACACCTGTCCCTCACCATGCCGAACACAACGGAGCCAGGCCTCTTGGCCCAGCTCCTCGGCCGCGCCGCCTACGAATTTACTCTCGTTCAACCTATGATTCCGACCTACATCCATCTCCTCGTCTCTGCTCTCTTTCCTATCTACGCCGGCGCCCACGCTTCGCTTTCCAGACCCTCGTCCGCCGCAAAACCCGACAAGAAGAAGCGCAGGAAGGAGAAACCGTCGGACGATGAATCTTCCGAGGATGATGAGGAGGAGGAGGAGGAGGAAGAAGAAGAAGAAGAAGAGTTACACAGGATGGAAGGCTTAGCACCTTCAGATGCACTGATCATGCCGCTCATGGCTGGATGCACCCTCGCGGGACTGTACTTTCTGATCAAGTGGCTAGGGGACGCAAAGCTGTTGAATAAGATCCTAAATGCATACTTCGCACTGTTTGGGGTGTTTTCGGTGGCGAAACTCGTGAGGGATGCGTTGGATATCGGACATTCCATTATTTTCCCGCGGCGGTATGCTAGGGATGGCGTGCTGTGGCATGTACTGGGCAGTGAGAAGAAGGCTGTGCCAGTCGGGAGAGCGGGTATGGGGATGGAGAATGGGGCCGTTGAGACGCCGCTTCCAGGGTTCTGGAGCAAGATACCACTGCCGAAGGGGATTAGGGAGATGCTGTGGAAGGATCGCGCGATGCCGGGGAGGAAGTGGACGATAAGAATGTATATTCACCGCGTCGTCGCTGGAAATATGAAGATTGGCCCTCATGGAATTGTTGCGTTTATCAGTGCGCTTACTGCGGTGGCATACTTCAATTTCGTGGATAAGCCATGGTACCTTACCAATCTCATGGGCTTCGGATTTTCTTATGGCGCGTTGCAGCTCATGTCTCCCACGACATTCGCGACGGGGAGCTTGATATTGAGCGCGCTGTTCTTCTATGATATTTATTTTGTCTTTTACACGTATGTATCCCCCCTGCCATTCCAACTGGAATGCGCTTCTAACTGATGCAGCCCCATGATGGTTACAGTCGCCAAATCCCTCGACGTGCCTATCAAACTCGTGTTCCCCCGTCCCGCACCGGCTGATTCTCCTACATCTATCCCATCTCACGCAATGCTCGGCCTAGGCGATGTGGTGCTTCCTGGGATCATGATTGGACTGGCATTGCGGTTTGATTTGTACCTCTTCTATCTGCGGAAACAAACCACAATCTCCACTCCAACAGGAGAGGACGGTGCTGCGCCTACGGTTGTGAAGTCGAAGTACTTCTCACTTGCGGGGCGATGGAGTGATCATTTCTGGACGCATTCGCTGTTTGGACAGCCGCTTTTCGCTTCGCCTCCTCTTCCTCCTCCTCCTCCTCCTCCTTCTTCTTCTTCTCCTCCTACTTCCTCAACAGAGATTGCCAAAGCGGAGTATCCTTTCACGTTCCCGAAGATTTACTTCATGGCCTCGCTGGTTGGGTATGTTATTGGCATGTTGACGACGTTGGGTGTGATGCAAGTTTGGGGTCATGCGCAGCCTGCATTATTGTATCTTGTTCCTGGTGTACTGGGAAGCCTGTGGCTTACGGCACTGGTGAGGGGAGAGGTGGGGTTGATGTGGGGGTTTAGTGAGGCAGTTGAGGAGGAGGATGAGGAGGGAGAAAAGGAGAAGGGCAAGGGCGAGAAGGAGAAAAAGGTAGCCGGGAGGACGAGTTTCTTCTCCTTCTCGGAGGAGAAAGCTAAGGAGAGGGATGAGCAGATACAGAAGATTATTGGGAAACATGTTATGTCGGACGACATTTCCTCTGGTATTGGACATACTGATGATGATACGAATACTAAGGAGAAGAAGGCGCAGAAACTCGCCGGTTCTCGGTCAGATAGACAAGTCTTCTCGTTTTCGATTGAGGCGCCATGGAGGCTGGGGAAGTCCAGGAGTGGAAAGAAGGTCATGAAAGAGGGCGGGAAAGAGAACGAGAAGCCGAACTGGAAGCCTATCGATGATATTACGAATAATATGGCGGAAGAACCTGCTGGGAAGAGGATTAGAGTCGCCTAAGTGCTTCAACGATCTACTCTCCCTAGATTTGGGAGTGACTGCAAACTCAGATGGCGTTGGACACCCAGGATATATATATACCAAAGAAAAGCGTATTGTGATGGTACATATAGGAGATTCAAGGCTTAAGGACTCCTTTATCTACCTGATCATGAATGGAAGTGCTTCCTTAAAGATGGCTATCTGTAGTGCGTTGTCATAGACGAACACTCTTATTATCCTCTCTGCTCAGGGACTCATCCTAACACAGCTCTTAAGAATGGAGTGCTGGGGTTATGGAAAAGAGAAAGAGGTTGTGGCGGGTAGAAATTGTATATTTTACAGCGGAGAATAGAAGAAAGGTGCATACTTGGAAGAAGTTAGGAATCAAAGTTGGAATGGGAGTTCAGTTGCGAGTCGGCGCTTCAGAGTTAGATTCTAGAGAAGAGGCGAGGTGTATAACAGCGAGCTATCATCGATAGGGGGTTGAGTAGTTATTTATTTAAAAGTTACCTTTCGAATCGGAGTCCAAAGTGTGAGTTAGAGACAAGTGTGGTGTTAGCGTCAAGTTTGAATAGGCGTCCAATTTGTAATAGGGAAGAGTCAAGTTATTAACCAAAAAGATTAGAGAATAGAAAGGTGTAGGACATAGGAGAAGGGTTTATATATAGGCAAAAGTTATAATATATAAATAGGAAAGGCTATATAAGTAGGAAAAGGTTGTAGAGAGGGACCGGTGATGGGAGCTCAGGATTAAAGGTTTCAGGAGCTGTGAGTTCGAGATAGGAGTAACAGGAAGGAAGTCGTGAGTAGGATGCTAAGCCATCGACTTGTTTACGTTACAGAATTATACAATTAGCGGTAGAAATATTTCCAAGTAGATTTGGAATGCCAAAATCCTTAAAGCCCTTCCACATCACGTGTAATGTTAAATCCGAATGGGTCCTATTAGCCGGAAGAAGTAGTAACGACAGACTGTTATAGACAGTGAATTAGAGAGCCGGTAGCCATAATATCTAGAAAATACGTAGTCTCTCTATCTACGTTCTCCTAATTATAACCCCCCTCCTTCTTGTCCTTTATCCGCCGCTCCTCCTACCCTTCCTCGTATCCTCGTACCTTCCAATCTACCCCTCTATGTTAGGACCTTTTAATAAGCTTGCACTATGTATCGGCCCCGCAAACCCTCGTGCCAAGGAATTTAAATGTGTTTGAAGCTTTAATTGTATGACTATAACCTTCCAATAAAGATGTTCAAAACTGTGAATATGAACACCTCTGATCATCGCAAATCAGATATTCTCAATTCACAAGGACTCTACAGTCCTCTGTCTATTCCAGCTGTCTGGTTTCCTCTCAGTTGCCACTAGAACCCCCAGGGATCTTCCCAGATAGGCTCCATCCTCCGCCCGCAGAATCTCATATACCCCGTTGCTATGTTCAAACCAAAAAAGACAAAAAAAAAAAAAAAAAAAAACTGAGGCCGTCGGAGCTATGCAAAAGTATACAGTACAGATCAAGAAAGGACTAACGCGGTGCTGATGCAGGAAAAATGAAGCGGGATATCGCTGAGTGTTCTATATGAAATTCGTCCAAACTCGTCGTATATGTTGGGGGAATCAATCTAGATATTTGTATAACTCCGAGCCGTGATTGTTGATAGTTCGTACCGTTGAGATTACAAGTATATACGGGAATCCGAGCAAGGAGAAAGTGTGCTGTTGAAGATATTGGCGGCGGTTAGACCAGCTGTCCACCATTACTATTCCGTCATCCCTCTGCGGGACCGGTAAATAGTACCCGAAGCGGGAAATCAAGAGCCGTGAGAGTGGCGAAAAAAAAAAAAAAAATTAAATATTCGGATGAGGAGTTGTTGTCCGAAGTCGGTACTGCCCTCACTACTACCATCACGCCCTGATAAGATCGAAACTCATCCCATTCACCATAACCCTATTCGGGCTCGGAAAAATCTTCTGCATCGAATGACTCCCCCCCTCCTCAAATGGTGTCAGCCGCTCTGTTGGCGTCACCGCCGCCACAATCTTATCCCGGAGCGCCGATCGCTGCTTACTGGGTCCGCGGCCGCGCGTTTCAAAGTAAGAGGAGTCGGAGGACGTGGATCGGCCAGAAGATGAGGTCATGTCCGGAGCGTGAGATACGGAGGGGACGTCGTCGGAGCGAGACGCTGGTTTGTGCGACGAGGCGGGTAGGGAGCGCGGGATGGTGTCCGGAGGGGTCTGCGGGACGGCCGGGAAGCGGAAGTCTTGCCGAAAGGGGTGCTCGACTTCTTCGTTTGGCGAGGAGGAGAGGAGATAGGATTTGGATGGCGACTGTTCGTAGTAGTGTAGTATGGAAGGGGTGTATTGGCCTGTTATCGAGTCTTTCCGAGGCCCGTCAAGGGTCGGTAGAGGGGGGAGGTCTTCTTCGGTGTCGGTTTCGTCATCGGTGGAGCTCCAGGCTGAAAAGGCACTTCGCAGAGGTGGTCTGATTGGAGGCATCTCGAGGATCGGAGGGTCATCTATTGGCTTCTTGCTCATAGAAGGCGACCGGGCTGATGAGCGAGGTCTTATGGTTTGAATCGAAGAGGAACTAGAAGAGACTGATTGCGAAGAACCGGAAGAGACTGAATGGAAAGAACCGGAAGAGACTGATTGGGAGGGCTTATAGGAAGGAATGGAGTTGAGTTGGGTTTGGATAAATTTGGCAAGGTTGGAAGAATAACTCCCTAGAGGACTGCCAGGGCCTGGAGGAAATGGTGGAGAGAGAGAAGGTAGGTCGGGAGATTTGGGGCCTGTGATGGTTGAGGTGCTGGTGTCGGTCTGATTGGAGGGCATCCGCGTATGGAAGGAGCCACGAACGTTGGCCGCAGCAACATCATCATCCTCTTCGACCTCATCGAATTCCTCAGAATGGGTAGAGACAGTGGAAGAAGCATAATGGGGCGCCAGATAATGAATGTGATCTTGAGGCCGAAAAGTTGTAATGGTATCGTTGTTGTTCACGTGCTCGTGTTGGTACAGCGATAGTGGTCGTCGTTTGGCCTGTCCCTCTCTACGGGTTGGAGGATGTCGACTGAGCACCGCAGCCCGTCCTTCTGCTAAGATAATTCTGGCTTCTTCAGCCGAGCATCCGAGAGCGTCAACGAGTGGAAGAGAATTGCTCCTCTGCCTCTCCACCTGCGGGCGTGGACTGGCGGAGCGGCTCATGGCCGGCATGGATGAATCGCGGCTGTTGTTCATATTGAAGGTTTACCGTTGAGGAGTTCAGCGGGGAAGTTGCATGGCAACAAACGGCTACGCAATCCTGGTGTTTCGTCTCGGCTCCGCGTCCGTGAAAGAAGTTGCTGCAAAAGGAACGGAAGGGTGTTTTGGGAAGACTGAGGGTAGACGCTGAAAGTAAGGAGAGACTGCGGGGAAGAGAGAAGGTTGCCAGCAAAAAAGAAAAAGAGATGTTTGGAACAGGAAAAGGTACTTTGCAGGCAGAAGCTCGGCTATAGTGTCCGCGAACCTTGGAAAGAAACGAAATCACGCGACGACGTGGCTAGGGCAGGGTAGGGCAGGAGAAGACAAATTGGAAATCCCAAGAGGATGTTTTATCAGGTCTAAGGGAGAGTTTTTGGTCTTTTTTTTATTTTTATTTTTTTTGTTTCGTTCAGTAGAAATAAAAGGTAGCACAAGCTTGAGAAACAGGAACAACAAGTGGCCCAGCCCTGCGAACCCACTGGGAAAAAAAAAAAAAAAAAAAAAAAGGCTGAGGAGACTCGCTTGTGCCCAAATTCCCATTCTTCCATTTTTTGCAACAGGAGCAAGAATGACGTGTCTGGTACAAATATTCCCCATGCCTTGGCCCATCTGGCGGTTTTTTCTTCAGGAATAGCAGGGGGAAGCACTGTCCCGCACAGGCTCAACACACGCGCACCACAAAAAGAAAAATTCCCCCCGTGTTCCTTGCCGTCCTGCCGGATCTTTCTAGTTTGAGATCCTCTAGCCGAGCGCCCAGAAAAGGCCAATCACAGCAATCTCGTTCCTGATCCTATCATTTGCTCTGAACTCGGAATCGGATCCCCATCAAATAAATACTCCCCACTAACTCATATATTATTCAACCACATAAAGGGGGCGAAAACCGCAAATTTCAAATGAGCTGCTCGAAGACAAAACAAAACTCCCCTCTTCAGCAGCTTCTAAAATTCCTTCGTAAGCCAATCCATAGATTCAGTTCGAAACAAAGTGGTTGAGCAAGGCGTTGGCATAAGAATCGGAATTAAGTGTTTACGCGCCACAAGCAGAGGGATCGCCATCACCTTGCTCTTCTCCTTTCCCCCTGTTTGATCAGCCCTGTCACAGACTTCCATCTTCGGTCATGATGCAAATTCCACAAGGCTCTCCTCCCCTCCTCTGTATGGCCCACGCTTCCCCTCCCCATAAATTACTGTCATCGATCTTCTGCTCATCAAACTTCTCAACCGAACTGCTCTGCGTTCTCTTTCCAAAACGAGTGGGTCCTTTCCAATGTCTCAGGGTATCTTGAAACGCCGATGCGATCGAGAGATCGGGATGAAAAATATTCCCATCCTACCTTGCTTGAAGACAATAAGGATGATGGTGGGGAAGGGGGAGGGGGGAGGGAGGAGGGGGGGAGCGGGTTCTCGCATAAATATCCAGCTGTCCGGTCGGAGACTTCTCTCAGGCCACTATGCGATCATGATTTCCTTCTGTCTGGGAAACGCGTCCGGAACGGCCATGGTCAACATGCACGTGTGCAAATTTCTTGAATTCATCCAGAGATCGGACCGATCAGCGTTCCGTGAAACTCATAAAACATGACATTCAATTCGTCGCTTCGAATTGTGTTTTTGGTGTTCAAGCCGGGCCCAGCCCAACCGTCTCTCGCTCGTATCCAGAGATGCGGTTCAGAGTTCTGAATTGATGGTGGTGCAACACCGGTCTCCCGTCCGCATCTTCCGGTATGGGGCCGGGGCGATCTCCAAGACTCTTCCACATGTTCCTATGACGATAAAAAAACATCACCGAGGCACAAAATCCTGATGCATTTCATTCCGTCTGTGCTGAAACGAACCACTTTCTGTTCGAACCGCGTCAGGCGTCGATACCAGGAGAGAGAGAGAAGGATTGCTGACTAACCCCGCACATAAGATACAAGAAGAAAACTACTACCTACCCTACCCCACCACCTACCACCACCATCACTTCCGACGGAATCCCAAATACAAAAAAAAAATTATTAAAAATAAATATGGCAAAATTAAAGACAATCGATAGTCCTGGTGGGGGTCGAACCCACGGCATCCGCATAACCAGATGAAGGCCATATGAGTCTGACGAATCATATAAGAACGGCGCGCTACCACTGCGCCACAGGACTTCTTGCTTGATCGGTGATAGATTGATTTGGGTCAGTGGGTTCTTACCTTTTACTACTTTCACCCATCGGTCAATTCGAAGACGGCATGTCGAGTACGCATTTCATCAGCGTCATTTCCTCAAAGCATCTCTATGTGATTGACTGCACTCATCATCAGAATGCAGTCGAAAGGGGCAGGTACACTGTAGGCCCTGCATTCAACCCTTTGAACATCACAGTAACCTTTTCTTGTATACAATTATCGTCCGATCTCAGTCCTGTCATCTCCTTCATTCTCTCGATATGCTATCCTTATTCTCTTAACCCCTATTAATCATGGTATCGATCTCTTACCTACATTCCAAACTCTTGAGCACTCCTTTCCCACCGTTCTTCGGTCCAACGCCTGCCGCGGTATGCCCAGCCTCCAGTCCGGTCGCGAGGTTACGCTATTTGCCATCACCCTTCTCCTATTGATCTTGACGATTGTGTTCGTCTTTGCAAGGCTCTATGCAAAACATATGAAGAAGCTGGCATGGACGCCGGACGATTGGTTGTTGTTGGCGGCTTTGGTAGGAATACAGAGCACGCGGAGACCTAGGTGCTCACGCGCGAATACAGGTCATGATTCAGGGGCAAGCCGCCGTGTGTCTGCTGAGTACGGAAATTGCCTGCTTCTCGGCCCTCTCTAACCTTTTGAAGTGGTATTCCTGTGTCACATCGGACGGCACGTATGGCGGGTCAGTCCTTGGGAACTCTCGATGGCCCTGAAGGTTCTCCCAATCTTCATCTAGCATCCCAAGCTCCATATTGATGTCTCCAGCTTATCTGGTTCTCGCAATTCCCCTACGCAGCGGCCATGACTTTTGCCCGACTCTCAATGACCGTCCTCTTCTTGCGCATATTCTTCCGCCACGCATTCCCAAAACTCAGATGGACTGGTACATGGCTACCAGCCTCTCCACCTAGTACTTAAATCCTCGGAAATTACTAATGACACATACAGCATACGTCTGCATCGTGCTCTCCATCATCTGGGGAATCCTCTTCATCATCCTCCCTCTCATCAACTGCCACCCGATCCGCCACATCTGGATCGCCCCCTTCCAAGACATCGCCTACTGCATCCCTATCAAATCTATCAAGACGGCTCAAATCATCGTCGTCTCGCTCGGCGTGCTCATCGACGCGGTAATCTGGTCCCTACCCCATTTCGTTGTGTGGAAACTGCGGCTGCGACGCGCACACAAAATGGCCTTAACAGCCTTATTTTCCCTGGGGATATTGTACGAAGAACAAGACCCTGAGACGGGAAGAGTAATGGAAGCGAAGATGTTGTTAACGAGGGCGTAGGAATGTTCTTATCGGAATATTTCGCATCCTCTCCCTCGCGCACCTCTCCCTCGCCTCGGACCTCCCCTACAACGCCGTGCCCACCGTCCTCTGGGCCCTCGCGCAACCCTCCACCGCCATAATCCTCACCTGCTGCCCGCTCCTGCGTCCGATCTTCGAAATTATGCTGCCCAAGCGTCTCACGCGCATGCGCACTGCCATGACGATGAGTCGCGGGAACTTCCCCACTACGGCGATCCAGGCGACAACGAGGGTCGAGGTGCAAAATGACAGCCGCCCGGTTGTGAGGAGGCCGGCGGGATTGGATTTTTTGGATGAAGGGGGGGAGGGGTTGGATGAGGCCCCGGTTGTGGAGGTTAGTGCGCCCATTGGGCCAGGAACTGTGCAGGAGCCGCTCTTTGTGATAGAGGGCAGGAGGGTGTGACGGAAAGGTTGGATGGGATTTGTTTGACTTGCTGGCGACGGTTTCGTATGGTGGGCTTGGATAGGTGAAAGGGAGTCTTTTGGAATTGGACGTCTGTCCTTCAACTGATCCATCCTTTGGCCCTTAATTTCTTCCGTCTTTGGACTATGGCGGACTACTCCTTTTCCCGTTATGCTTTTGAATTGGATTTTCAATCCTTACAGCCTTAACACTTACATCTTTTGGGTCAGGCCCTTGTGTCTCTATTTATATGTTCTGGTTTTCTTTATCTCCATCAGTATACCCTGTAAACTCTCTTCCGTCCCTCCTGAATCCCTAGATTCCTCAATCCCTTGTAGCACAATAAAATCAACCCTAACTTTTCTCTCTCCTTAGACCTTTTATAATTTTATGCTTGTTTTTTAAAAACTCTATTCACTATTTAGAGCAACCCGGATCTGATGAACGACTACCCTAAGTTAGGACTACCCCAATTTAGAACGTCACTACTATTCATAATTTCATTATGATTGACTCTTTCTTAATTCAGGCACGGTTTCAGTTTGCATGTGTTCCAACTTATAACTAGTCTGATTCACACCTGCTCTGATTCACACCTGCTCTGATTCACAACTGCTCTGACTCACAACTACTCTGACTCACAACTACTCTGACTCACAACTACTCTGATTCATAACATAACTTTAACAACTTACCTTCTCTCTACGGCCATCCTTATTTATAATTTTCCCCTTATTCCCTTATATATCTATCTTACCTGAATATATATATCCTGGAACTTTCACTCTAAAGATCTCGTATCATAAATCTGCTAAATTGGCTTTCGATAACCCAGTACGGTTGATGGAGAAAGAAGATAAGCCTACTACCTCACCTTAGAAACATCTAAAACCGAGTCAGCTTTTACTCTGTGTCCTCTTTCGGTTGGCATAAGATCTTTCCGATCCGCAAGAGAAATGGGAGAATTGCTTGATACGCCATTCCACTAGACCCATATATCGAAACGCCAAACTAGAAACTCCAAGTAGGAAACAATGAGGGTATCGTTTGTTCATCGACCACAGTATCTCCAGTTCTCTAAGCACTAGTATTCACTAAACCTAGCGCTCTTCCGTATACGAGCCACTTGTAGCTACTTAATAGGGAAAGGAATAAAGTTGCAGTTTTAAAGGGAGAGCGCTTCGCAGCCTAACCGTTTGTCTTCGTAGGGATCTTAGAAGATGCCGAAGGTCTATATAGTGTATTACGGAATAATTATATCAAAGAGCACAGCGAAAACCCTCAGTACCGTTCATGTCTAACTCTGGTTCCGTTGCAATGCCGGGACGTATAGTAATTACCCACCTAATTCCCATTTAAACT
>ML993979.1:0-70187 GCA_010093945.1 Delitschia confertaspora ATCC 74209 | reverse complement strand
ATCTAATCATAATCTCATGTACGTGGCTTCTACCCAGCGCCATCAGGCCCAGACGCCCTATTAGACAGAACCCATTATAACCAGCCAATACTGTACAGTACATGTCCTCTTCATTCTCATAGCCTCTAGCTCTCGTATCTCCAGATTTGTCCCACATATCACATATATACAACGACTGCTTTTCTACCTTCCCTCACTTCGTCTAACCTTCTCTTTTCCTCTCTTCTCTTCTAACTCGATCCACCATCCTTCGTCCCATCCGGCACCTTCCCTGCCTCAACAACCCAACCAACCCACTCCTCCACGCTCCCCATAGCCCGTGGCCTCTTCCCAATAGCCTCAATCACCTCCTCTCTTCCCCCATACAACCCTCCCTCCCTAGCCAGCAACCAGGCCACAACCCCCCTTGTAACCACCCTCTCCCCCTCCAAAACATACAAATCCATAAACCGCCCCGCCATCTCCAACTCCAGCACCTGACACAACAGCCCCCGAAACAGCCCCCCCAAATAATTGCCCGGCTCCAATCCTAACGTCCTCTCAAAGTGATTCGCTAAACTTGGCGCCTTAAGCCTCAGCGTAGCCATCACTATAGCAAAAGCAGGTCCCATGGCAGACGTCTGGTCCGTCAGAAAAACGAGGGGTGTCGGACGGTTGAGGAGATTGGCTAGAGCCGTGAAGGCGTGGGCGGGCGAGAGGGCGGTGAGGAGGAGGGCGGAGATGTGGAGGACGCCGTCGAGGAACTGGATGGGGACATCGGGTCTGTACTCCTTGTACGCTAACCACACTTTGACCAAGTCTTCATGCAGCACTTGTCCCGGTCCAAACAACCCGCACTCGGGAAACACCTTTTTCGTTTCTTTTTGGAGGAACGTTTGCTCCGCCTCCAACGCCTGCTGATCGGCTTCTTTATGGGGTTCATCGGAGAGGGCCTTTTCGAGGGCTTTGTGGTAGGTTGCCTCTGTAACACCGAGATCATTCCCAATAGCCTTCAACCACACTTCGTCGCGCATTTTCGAGGGCACACCCTGCCACCATACTTTGCGGTTCTTGGCACGCCCGGCTTTGCTCTTGATCTCGGTGTCCCAGTTGGGGAGCAGGTATTGGCGCCAGAGGTCGGTTTTGACGATTTCGGCTTTCTCGCGCGCGATGCGCTGTTCTTCGACTTTGACGGCTTCGGCGCGTTCTACGTAAATTAGTTTTCCTTTTTTTTCATGATTGGCTCGAGAGGAGGGGAGGGGAACTCACCAGCAGCAAGCCTCCTCGCCTCAATCTGCTGCAACTCCTTCAAATGCTTCCTCTCCTCTTTCGGATCCTTGGGCGGCAACCAGCTCGGCCGAGTCCGCGAAAGATATCTCTCCTTCTCCTTGGATGGCTGAAGAGGGTCGATTAAAGGATCACTCCGTCGCAGCGGTGGTAAGCTCTGCGTCTTGCCCCTCGGTTGTTTCTGCTCTCCTGACACGGGCCGTGGGGATTTGGGCATCTGCCTTTCCACCTCTTGCTGCTGCTCATTCTCCACCTGGTATGCCTCCAATGCTTCTGTTAATAGTTTAGCGTCCGGGTCGAGGGTTGTGTATGTGTCTTCCCAAGTATGGGTCCTCTGCCGGGAAAGCTGACGCGAAAGTTGTCCGGATGCTGGCTGGCTCCCGCTATAACCCGAAAGTGCCGGAGACGGCGGTGCAGAATTCTTCCTCGATGATGTTCGTGGGGGAAAATGCGCTTGCGATGCGGTACTTCGATCTGACGGCACGCGGCTTAAGGCGGGAGAAACGGAGTGCCGCGGCGGGCTATGCGGAGCAGAAGGGACCGGAGATCGTTCGTGTGCGGGGCGAGGAGACATTGGTACGTTCCAAATTACAGCATCCTCGGGCAATTCGTCGTCCCCATCGTCATTGCATTCAGCCTCGCGCTCTTTTACTGTCTTGCGGCTGCCGCCATATTGCCAGGACTGCCGGCGGGGATTTGCTGACATAGGAGAAATATCCAAATTCGTCCGCGAGCTTCGGCGAGAGAGGGATCGAGGCGCGGAGGAGAAGACCTGTGAGTTCGGCGAAGGGGAGCGGGAGCGTCGGCCATTATGGGAAACATTATTCGTAAGAGAAGGGGCAGAGGGAGAGGTCAACCCTCGCCTCTTAGACGACCTGCTTGGAGCACTCAATCCAGACTGCTGCTGTTGTCTGACACCGCCACTGATCTGTCCCTTCAAACTCGGATATCTGGTATTCGCTCCGCCTGTGAGATCTCGAAAGGAGTGCTGTGACGCATGCGGTGTGCTTCGACTGCTAGCGATTGAGGAGATGGAGGGGCGGCGGGGGGCTTCGTATAGAACGCGGTCCGACGGCGATAAAGCGTTTGGGAAGGAGCTCGGGGGCAAGGCACCATGTATATCGTCCAAATTGATATCTTCGAAATGTGAAAGATCATTAGGGCCCGTTATATCCGCCAAACTCTCCGAGTGGAATGAGGAAGACTTCGAGGACTTGGAGTTGGTAAGGTCGGGAGGAGACCCGGGAGCTCCATGGAGTGTAATATTTGCCTCCGTTATAATAGCCATAGTTGCCATCAATTGCCTTCTAGTATGTCTTGTGCGGAGCGGTCCGTTCGGTGCGGCAATGGGAGCGGTTTGTATTCGGGTGAGGGGATCCTTCCAGAGGCGGGCCTCGCGGCGGGCAGCGGAATGTATCAGTTCATGGACATAGTCGAGCTCGGAAACAGTATCTAGGGGAGTCGAGTAAATGTGGCCCAACGTGAAGCGGTCAGGATCGTGGTGTGGGTGTTGGTGGTGTAAATGCGGTGCGGTGCAGCGGGTGAAGAGGACGGTAGACATCCTCGAACACTCTCCCGCTGGGGGAATGGCAGCAATTTCGATAACTAAGCTAAACCTTGAAAGCCCCTGATCCGATCGCAAGACCAACTTAGCAACTGGGGCAAAGACCCCTGTTCCAGCGGAGCCAAAGCCGCCTGCTGTGCCCTGCGAGTATTAAGGGAATAAAACAAAGTTATCGATCGATCAACGTCGAGGGAAGGAAAGTAGTAAAGCTTCAATTAAGTATATGTATGTATACAAAGAGAAGAGTTGCAGAAAGCGGGGGAGCCGGAAGTGTTGAGGGGAAGCAGCTGCAGCAGCTGCAGCAGCAGCAGAACACAATGCAGACAGAATGCGGAGTTCAAGATTATGCACTCCCTTCTCCGGATTCCGGCCGCAGCATGTCTTTCAAAGCTGACCGCGTAGCAGAGTGGGCGATTGTGAAACCAGATGGTTGGCGGAGGTGCTGGAGACAAGTGCAGCATTTCAACCTCCGACACACCTCCCCTACCACACAGCTGGCAGAGCAAGTTGCGGCAAAGCCCGCCATTTTGACATCACCAACCACCGACTCATCGTGATGTTGTATGTCCGCCAATTGTCCCTCTCTATTTGAGTCCGTCCCTTTCCAAAGCGCTTTCAATTTTAGTTGACATTCCTATCTGTAAAATTCATTGGGTATCCGATTCCGACCTTTCCGTTCCGTCAAACTAAAACTCCAGCATATCTAGCTCAACAGGCCAAATCCGGTGAAGCCATGCTATCGTCACTGTGCAGTAGCTTGCCCAGCAACGGCGCCCTCAAGCATGCACCGTTCCGCACTGGTTCTCGGCGACGCGGCTGCTAAGGAGCCCGCCAGCCACTCCAAAAGTTCGCGGTGCTGGGTTTGTTTGCGGGTGAAGATTGCTGTGAAGGCTTTGCATGCTACCCTATTTTCACAATATTCGGTTATTAATTATTTCTCCAATTTTGGAGTTGCGGGCTGGTCAGATACACGGTGGTGATATGAGGTGCAGATATTGGGGTTTTAGAGCCACAGGTGGTTGGGAGTATGTTATGTTCGCGGGGCTGGAGATGAACTCACCATTGAACATGTCGTCGACTCACAGCACACCTAACTCTCTCTGCATTCTGACTTCCCTTATTGCGGGTTCGGCGTTGCAGCATCACGCACGCCAACGCAATAACCCTCTCTACCATTTCTATCCTCAATCGTCAGTACAACTAACCCTCAGAGTTCAAGTCGCTCTCCGCCACATTGGATCGTCACTGCGCCCAGCAACGGCCGCAGCCGAGAAGTGTGGGATAAGCCAAGCCATAACTACCGCACCCACTTGCATATTGGCTGGCACTGCATACAACATGGGGAAGGAAGTTAAAAAGCAGATCTAGAAGCGTGAGACTCACTGATAAGCAGCCGAGGATGCGTATGCGTTGTCCTCGCCTTCGCCAGCACGCGTCCGTATTCAAAGCAGCGCTGTGCACAGTCTAAGAAGCTTTGGTACAGGTTGGCTAGCACGGTGGTGACGCTGTTGAGTGAGGTGTCTATGAACATGGTTTGGAGCTGGATTTTGAAGCCGCTTTTCCTAAGTTAGTATATGATTGAGTGACCACTGAGGCATCGCTCCGCTTTTTTGGGAAGAATGGGGCGCCGAAAAACTTACTTGAGGGCTTTACGCTGGAAGGTTTGGCCGGGCATTTTCGTCAAGTCTACGGTTAACGAGTCCGCTATGGCTGTTGTCCTTGTGAGTTGGCCTCCCTGATAACACCATCTTAAGGTCTCGGACTTACTTCCACGACCGGAACGGTCTGAATTCTTGCTGACTTCCAGTGTTCGCGTATCAATGAGGACGCCACAGTATGGGAATTGGGTCTCTGAAACAGGTTTCGCAAGACCCTGTCCGTTCCCGGTTTCTACATCGAAGTTGGCGAGTGATTTCTGAGCTTTGACAGTTACGCCATATTTGGGATTGCCGCTGTGCATGGTTTGGACGAAGCGTTCAGCGTATCTGCGATGGATGGTGATGAGGAGGAAATCATCGAGGAGCCGCATTAAGAGCGAGTCCTCGTCCCGAAGGAAAAAGAGTTCTTCACGCTCAAGCTCGGCGTAGAAGAAGTTGCATAGTATGCTCGAAAGGACCGAGCCCTGCGGAATGCCCGTCTTCTGACGATAGAACTTCTTCCCAAACTGGACGAGGTTACGCTCCACATGCTCCCTCAGCAATCGTAGAAGGTTCTCCTTCGTCTCGAACTGCTGGACGGCCGTGTCGACGAAGACAGTGTTAGATTTGCCTTTCGCTAAATGGTCCCCAACCAACTTCTCAAATGAAGTGGCCTCCTTTGCGGCTTTGCTGTGCTGTAGATAACGCTTTATAGGCAGTGGATTTACGCGCGGTCCGTCCAACTGCTGCAAACGACCCAACGGCCTCATCTCCACATGACGACCTGTCTGATACTCGTCTATGGACAGAAGATCCTCTACCATGGTGAGTAGACGCTGTTGAGGAATGGTGTCGAAGCAGGATTTTACATCCACTTTAGCAAAGTAGAGCTTGACATCCCTCAGTCCTCGGGCCTTTAAAGACTCTCTGAAAGAGATAAGTTTAGGAAACATATCTCCGGTAGAGAAAAGAGAACAGCCGAATTTGTCTGGATGCAGGGACTGCATAGATGTTAGCGGTTGCGGGTAGTAGCACCGTGCTTAATTCAACGTACTCTCTCATAATTGATGATGTTATAAGTCGGAGCCATAACAGAATTTATGCTCCGACCAAGCATCATGACTCCATTGCGCATGAACTGTTGTCTCCTTCTCAAATTCGTAATCATTCGGACTCCCGTCGTCTTCGGCACCAAACGGATTTTGCTGTAACCCAGCGGTCTCGAAGTTAGCAACTTGGAGACTCGGTCACTCGGCATCTCCTCAAACATATCCGCCTTCAGATTCGTTAACGACGGCTCCGTGAGCATAAGCCACACATCATGCCGAAAGTAGAAGACCCGATTCCTATGCACATTGGACTCCGTCACGTGGAAATTAGACCGGACCAGGGGTATCAAGAACGAATCAAAGACCCAGTACACGAATTCCAGAAAGATTTCCTGCCGCTTGTCAAAATCGGACCTGGCCATTTTGGCCGTCGGGGGGTGACCAGGCGGCCGGAGCCAGGCTAAAGCGGTAATCTGCGATATTTCATAAACGATTCTGCACGCAAACTAAGGGGTGTGCGTTAGATGCCGTACCTGCAGCTTCTGCGTGACTTGATGCAGGGTAAGATTCTCGAATTTCCGCATGCAGATGAAGTGGTCTATCCAGTACATTACAGTCCGTTTGTTGTTGTCATCGCCCCAGAACGCATTCGGGATCACTTTCGCGACTACGGCGCGGCAGAATGCTGATACATGCGCCACTGGAGTTGCCATGTCGGTGAAACTCGTCTGTTCCACTGTTTGCTCGCTCTTCTTCTGTGAACCTCGAGCCCGTTTCGGGCTATTTGATGATTTTGAAGATCCGTCTGAGCGTCCCAGTTGCTGTGGTATCTTCCGCGAGTCCGGTTTGGTGGATAAATTCAACCCCTAACACCGTAAGCTATAATACGAAGATGTATACTTGCCTGGCTTACCTCCATTGGGCAATAATGACGCAGTAGCTCAATGTACGAGCATCGGTGGTTCAGCTTGCGCAATTTTTCCACTAGTGTTACTGTTTCACCGCGTAATCTTTTGGGGATGTGGGATTTGCAATTCTCCATCTGGCCTGCGGAGAGACCCTTTTTAAAGGTCTGCCGAGCTATCATTTGTTGGATTTCCTTTTCGCGCAAGGTATAGTCCTTGAACGGCATGGCAGATTCTCGACTGTCCACTTTGGACGTGAAGACATTATGCAGGTCAAATTGGCGAGGAAAGATATACTTCATTATGTGAACGGTTTGGGAATAGTCTTCCCGATCGGGGAATCGATTTAGTACATCTGGTTGCACGTTAGTCTAAATTAATTGCAGCCAATGTATCAGTCGTACGGATATGGCGCATCCCAAATCTGACTCCACCTTTGGCATTCAGTGCCGCTCTCGCATAGAACATCCGACTTCGAACAAAGGTGATTGCACTCGGCTTTCGAGGTTCCATGACAGGTGTATGGCCGTTTTTGCCCTTGGAGTCATTTGCTCCCACTCCAATCTTGTCATGTTTGGTATCTAGGAGCGGCTTGACCTCGGAGAGTGGACATCCTACTGTGGTCAGTTCACTGTAAAGCATCGAAGACTGTGTAATTTACCGCTCAACTGGTAGTAATTGCCAGACTGACTGTCAATACAGTTGAAAATCCCACAATAGAGCAGCATATCCATTATTATGCGATCACCACCCTTTCCGAGCAGAGAATGTAGCCGACACCATAGGGGACTTTTGAGCGTCCTAACATAAGGATTGGGGGCACACGACATGATGCCCGGAATCGGACCACTACGGATAGGTTCATTGTGCCCTTTCGGCCACTCGCGTTGGAAACCATGACAAAGAAGATGTGAAGGCTTGTAAGGACCTGAATGTCTCTTGAATAGGAGCCAAATCACAAAGTCGACAACCTGAAGGACTTCAATGTCAGATATCAATATACGCCGACCTTTTGGGTTTGGCCTTCTCATGCTTGCTAAGACAATAATGAAAAGATAGTACTAACCTCTGCTTGAAGAAAGTATCCAGGCCTGAATGTGCTCGCGGACGCGGCATCCAATCCTTGAGAAAACGCTTCAATATCTTGGCATCTCATGCTATCATCATCTTCCCCGGTCCCAAGAAGTCGTGGAGACACCCCAACCAACGTTGAGTCCAGCAACCTGCCAAGCTCAAGGTCAAACTCATATGATGGTGAATTTTCATCGATAGATATTCCCAATTGAGAAAATTTCCGCCGGCGGTTCTTCGAAGAGGTCGGAAGCCGAGACAGCAAATAGTGGCGTAACGAGAGGACTTCCGGATAGAGAGGCCGTAGGACAGGATGATCTTCGCCTGGAGTTTTGGCGAGGGCAGATTGGTTGGACGCGTTTTTGCGTATCTTCGAAGTTCTATCCCCGGACGTATTGCCTCCTCTTTTTCTTTTCATGCTGGGCTGATCCCATAGGCTTTGATCTGTAAGCCGAATTTCTTAATGAAGGAGCACGCATTCAGACGGCACAGATGATTATAGATTATTCATCAATGGCACCGTTGTGTGGTGTTGTGGTCTGTAACAACGGCTGCCCAATAATCCCTGGATGTGGGTGCAGGGGCGGCGGTAATGGCCTGTCACTTGCTGCGAGGAGCTCGTGAAAGCTCCCTCTATGCGCCACAGGAAAGGCGACACAGCAAATCTAACTGCTTGAAAGCAATAAATGAGCTGCCAGTAACCGGGAAACCCAATCTTTAAGGGGCTTTAGAGATTTTTCTGAGAAGGGTTCTAGCCTGCCAGATAGAACAATCCTTTGAGGATCAGTAATTTTGGGTAGACTGAAGCTTTATCGATGGGAATAGAAAGACTGTGACGCTGCTTGATATGAAGTAGGGTTGGTATTGTTGTGAGTTGCTAGAGGGGGAGCTGTGCCTCGCTGGAACATCTGAATTAACTTTGCTGAACAGAGGCGTAGCAGGATCAGAGAATCATCAAATGCCAGTGAAAATGGTCACAGCTGCTCGGCTCCCACGATGAAGATTCAAATATATTTTCGCTGCTTGTGATGTTGTTATGGAAGTGTTGATAAATATATATCATCATAGTATTTTTGGTAGAGAAACCGCCCTACAGACCAATCAGGTATGGCTTGCTTGACGGGTGGAGCTTGGCCGTTCACCCTCCCACTTCCGTACTTCTGGCCGTCGTCGATCACCAGCGCGGCCTGTCCACTCTACCAACACCAGCTTTACTCTCCGCTTTGTCCCCTCCTCTTCCCTCCCCTCTCCCCTACGAGTTGCGGTGCTGTATCCTCTTATTGCTTTGGATATTTTTCTGAAGCATCTTTTTCCCTATCCTCGAGTCCTACTCGCTCGACACGCGAGGGTCCCTTCAGCCTGAAACACTTCACCAGCCCACCACACGGCTGTCTGCTGTCATTGGCCCGCGCTTTGGATAGATTGAGGGCAAGACGGTATGAGTTGTCCCTTTGCTATCCTTGCTGCCTCGATTTGAGTGCTCCCAAAGCTCTCTAGATCCTTCTTCACCACCAGAGGCTGATTGGGTGTAGCTGCTCCGTTCCAGGTCATCGTTGTCGGTTTGACTCGCGCCAAATCCCACACAAGCCAGCAATTAGGACGATGAGCCGGTAGCGGCCAAAATGGGGGAGCCAGAAAAACAAATGCATAATTATGCATTCCCCCCCAGCGTGGCTAACTGGGTACATACGACAACACTGGCCACCCAGTTTGACGGCTCTACGGACGAGCTTTCTGAGCCTGAGCCCGATGTTTTCTATCGTCCTGCGCACAATCCTCAAGGTGACCCAGAAACGTCTGCATATACCACAGACATGACTACATCTAGACTGCGACAACCGACTCTCCATGGACCAGTCCGCGCCGCACCGAAACCGTCATTCCGGTCTGCCTCCAGCCCGGCGACAACCTCCCTCTCGACGTCGAGGTCAACCCCACAGCTTCCAGGCAACCGGCCCCCAGTAAGGAGCCTTGTGCAGAGATTTAATTCTCCTCCTGCGGAGTCGTCAGCGAGTAACCCTCAAACCCATCCTCTACGTCCGAGACAACCCTCAAGGACTACCACGTCTCCTGAAGACGTCCCGACGACAGTCTCCTCTTCTCCCGCCACTCGAACGACTCCTTCGTACGGACCGCATAAGTTTCCGAACCTCAAACAGCGAGAGAGACCGCAGCCCGCACCCGCATCTCCTGCTCGAACGCGTCGCGCAAGCACCGCCAGTAAATCGGCACAAACATCGCCATCACGGACGAAGGTAGCATCCCCTCCACGGTCGCGACAATCACAATCGGATGTCGTACGGCGGCCTTTCTTTGGAGAGGTGGTTGGAGACCAACATGGCGGAATAAACCCTGGTTATGGGATTCAAAGCTTTGGATCTTCAATGGAATCCGAGACTGCCAATGTTGCTTCCCTTGCCGATAACTCAGATATCAAGCCACTCGCGAGGGAAACAGCGGAGGAAGCCCATGAGGGCATGGAGAGACAGCCTGCTGGAGCCCCGGTCGCTGCTGTTCCTTCGCCCCGATCGAGAATTCCTGTCCCAAAACGTCGAACAAGCACGACATCAGATTCAAGCACCTCTACTCGTTCGTCCAAGGCTGGTGGTCCACATTACATGTCACCAATAATTCGGAGGTCCGTCGGCAAGGAGAATTCTCCACGAGGCCAGAGGATAGTTCCTGGACAAACCCTACAACCGGTCAGCTATCGGGACTACCGTGACCGTGGAAAAGCAGCCAAAGGCGTTAGCAATGGCACAAGTTTAACTGCAGTCCTCACCACCACCGCTCCGCCGCAGACATCTCCGCGACTAAGAAATTCAAGGGAGAGGCAACTTCTTCCACACGATGGTAGATCAAAGTCAAGAAGTGTTGAACGATTAGTCCCAGATAAACAGGATGAACAAAAAGCTGTAGACGATGGTGATCCAGAAGGAGCAGACAACTGGCCGCACGGTACCTCGAACTTCTCCGCCACGGTGGATGAAGGACTCCATACTCACTTGGAGCAGCCGTCAGCGCATGTGACGACGGCTGTCATGAATGAGCATGATCCTGCAACTCAGAAGCAAGAGTCTTCTGCAGGTGCTGCTCCCCAGCTGTTAAGCCTGATTACAGCAAGTCTACGGGAAGCGCATGAGCAAGAACCGTCTTCCGCTACGGACTTCGAATATGACGATTCCCCCGTCTTTGGAATGCCTGGTGGTTATACCATGGCTCCTCCCGTACAACAGTCAACAACATCCTTGAATACAAGAAAGAATGAACGTTATCCCGCACCAAACCCCAAGACGGATGAAGGAGAATTGTTGCAAGCACGCACTTTCCAACCGCAATCTAGACAACGAGAAGATACCCCCAATTCGGAATATTTCCCACCTAGTGCTACTTCTGACTTTTCTCTGGGAGAATCGATACCCATTATGCTTGGGTCCGACACGCACCGGATGGGCTGGAACACGTCTGCTCGCCCTGAAATGCCACATGAGAATAGCACGGAAACCCAAGTCTGGCGATCTGAACCTCTTGATTCCACTGGCTCAATTTCCTATCTGATTGAGGAAGAATCGCCAATTGACCCGTTTGCCAACCGTGGTTCATTACGACCTGATGACTCCACCAGCGTAGCGTATTACCATCATCTCGAGAACCATTCTGCGGACCAGACACCAAGATTGTCTCAGATACCCGATACCGGTACATTAACAATGGACAGCGAGGCTTACAGCGTCATCAACCGAGTACTGGAGCTCTATCATCAGTCCGGGGTCGTCACACCTGCCATGGCGCATGACTTCCAGCATCGAGTCGAAGCAGTATCCCCAGTAATTGCACAACATCAGGACTGGAACTCTAAAGAAGCTACTACATCATACTTGGCTAGATTGCTGAGTGATGCGAATGCTTCAAGCCCTCAACATGAGCGCAATGCGACAACCGCGACCGATCATACAGCCGCCCCCCAAGTGCCATCCTTGAATGTGGAGGACAAGGATACAGATGCTGAAGCTTCAGGAACAGCAATCATTTTCCCATCGCAATCCGGACGATACTCGGGGGGTTCTACCGTGACAACGATATGGGACGATGACAACCGGGCCGAGAGTACTTCCGCAAATCAGTCACGTGGGCAAATATCTCTTGGCGGGCTCCCGCCGGTGACTCCGCTCCACTCCAACGGTTCAAGCGGGCAAGCTCCCAGTCCTCCGCCCAAGGACTGGCAATATTCTTCCTCACACCAGGCTTCGTACCCTGCTATCGACCCTCCGCTATCCACCTTCGAGCGATTGTCCGAACCTTTCAGCTCTCTGTTACCGGAGATTGAGATTGAACGTGACGGCTTGGGCCTCTCCCTTGAAGAAGCAGACCAGCGAAAACAGCGGGAGGCACAACACCTACTGCCACCAGCTCCGACCTACACACCACCACTTCCGCCCCCTCTCCCTTCGGTGGAACGAGCAACAGCTCACGCACCCATTGCACCCCACTCACACGGTGCATATTCTACGAACCCCGACTCTGGTGCTATTCCTTCTGCGCCGTCGCCAGGGACTGACCCAAACATGTGTCTCCCTCCCGTCCACCAGCGGAGGCAAGAGGGCTACGCCCGCCTCCCGGACGACCCTATCGACGATTTCGAGAGTGCAACTACTCGCGTGCCGACGAACTCCACAGTCACAAACGTCACGATACTGTCAAGGACATCAACCAGTGATCCAAGGGGTTCATCCGCCACTGTTACTAATGAGCCCATTACAGATCCCGCGAGACAGGCTTTGAAGCGTCGGCTGCATGTTGTTAAAGAGATTCTGGACACGGAAAACGCGTTCGCATGCGACATGATTGTGGTTGACAAAATGTTTCGGTACACATGCGACGATGTTTTGAACGACCAGGAGGAGAAGGTCCTCTTCGGCAATTCTGCACAATTGTGCGATTTCGCTGACCGGTTTTTCAATGCACTTAAGAGGGCGACCCGGCCTATTGGTCATTATAAGCAGCCATTGAAGGCAAAGACACAAGCGAAATCTGGACGTTCCCGCTCGGTGCGGACCGAGAGTGATGCGGACACTGCGGCGGGATCCGAACATGATGATCAGTCGATGGAAGGGGCCCGCAAACACGACAAAGCTCATATTCGCGATGACTCTCGCATGAGTTATGAAAAAGCATTTGAGGAAACTTTTGCGAACCTCACGGTGGAGAATGACCGGAAAACCAGGATTGGTGCTGCGTTCATGAAGCATCTACCCCAGATTGAGGCTGTTTTCACACCTTATCTGTTGAATGCGGACGACGCTAACGAGTTTTTAAGATCTATTAAGAATAATGAGCGCATCAAGGGATGGGAGAAGGCATGTATTGCGCATGCTGAAGGATTGACGCAGTCATGGGACCTGGACTCCTTGTTGGTGAAGCCCATGCAGAGAGTAACAAAATATCCTCTTCTGTTGAAGGAACTCTTAGCCTGCACGCCTGCCGATCATCCCGATTATGCGGATATCAAAGCGGCCGAACAAGCAATCAGGGAGATGAACGTGCGCATCAACGCCGAAACCGACAAACAGAAGACCCTTCGTGAAGCCACCAAGGAAGGAAAGAAGAAGGAGAAGGGTCTTACTTCTCTTGAAATTCGCCTGGGCAAGAACTTCGTAAAGGCATTTGGACGAAAGGGCGATAAATTCAAGCAGCCGGCCGGAGCCATTGAGGTCTTCGACGATCCCGATTACAACTATCAGTCTCAACGTTTTGGTGGTCACTTCTTCCAGCTCCAGATCATCCTGCGCGATCTCGAAAAGTATCTGGAGAAATTGACCGTCTATGTTGTGGATACCAACTGCATGATGATGGCATATGTTAATATGTTAGAGGGCAACCCTGCAAGCCCGGAGCTAGAATCTCAGTGGCGACGCAGTGCTCAGGCCTTCTTAGAGCTCCAGAACAAGGCTCTTGAAGAATATGTAAGTTCCTGCGTCTTTTCCGCCCGTAACTTTATTGACATGAACAGAAAATCGACGTCCAGACCCACATCATTAATCCTCTTCTTGAAGTATGGAAGCTCTATGTCTCTCCGCAACAGCTGATGGAGGAACGCAAGAAGCTCCTCGTTCAGTACACAAAGTACAGGGCGGTTAAGAATAAAAGTGAGAAGGTAGACGAAAAGCTGCAAAAGTCTGCCGACCGATTCAAGGCTGTGAACGACGCCCTAAAAAAGGACCTTCCTCATTTGTACGCCAAGACGAAGACGTTCATAGGCGCTTTGCTACATTCGTTGATATTCAAACAAAAGAACTGGTGGATGATGTGTCAAAAGAAGATCTATCCTCTGCTTGAGAATGAACCGGAGCATACTGTGTCAATCATCTATGACCTCAAGGCCTACGTGGATCGGTTCCAGTCGGACTTTGCGAGCATCAACACCCAATTCCTTCGTCTCGGTATCGTCAATCACCAATTGCTCACAGATGTCAGCAACAACTTCATGTCTCCGCAGCACAGCTACTACTCCGACGATGCGTCTTCTCGCAAGTCGACCTCGCGGCGTACGCATTCGCTCGGGAGCGATGTATCTGGTATGGAACCAGCCGGCCGCCGCAGCGGGGGTATGCCTCCGCGTCAATCCGAGGGTTCGCATTCCTTCGAAGGCCCGCCCCGTGTATCGCCCACATCCCGCAACTTTGGTGCTTCGCCCGCATCCGCAGCCGCCAGCCGGGCCATCAGCCCCACATCCGACCTCAGCGACGCTACCGTCCGCCACAACCACTCCGGTTTCATCCCCTTCCCCAGCTTCGATGGTGCATCCGACTACAACCCAGCAGCCTACAACGGCTTCCTCACACCCTCATACCCTAGCACCACCCACTCGTCAGCCATCTTCAACTCGGCGCTCCCCATGTCCGATTCCCCTACGCGAATCAGGCACGAGCTCCCTGCTTCCACTCCGGAGACTAGTAATAACGAACCTGAGGTTCTGTTCCTCGCCGCGAGTCTGTTTGAGTTCAATATCGCGCATGATCGGCGTGAGGGCGGGATTCCATATCTGGTGTATGTGCCGGGGGAGATATTTGATGTGATTGGGATGAAGGGGGAGTTGTGGTTGGCGAGGAATCAGGACGATAAGGAGGGGACGGTGGGGTGGATTTGGGAGAAGCATTTTGCCAGAATCTTGCCAGAGGATGCTTAGATTGGTATGAGTTAGGGCTGTTTTTCCCTAGACAAGAGGTTTGATTATGTAATGCCCAGAATTCGGGCTGTTATTTTGTTAGAGACTATGTTAGGGAGGTGGGATATGGAGTTCAGGATGTGCTGGTATAACTGGATTGGTAGGGTGCCTGGTTGAATACCCCGGCGTTCCGGATATGTGATGGACGGATCCCTAAATAGCGAGGATTTTAGATATCCTGATATTATGAACACGACATGGAAAATGTGTCTCTTTATTCGATCCTGCTTTGCTTATATGGGATACTATGGTAAGGCTTTATGCTAAAGGTAACTATTGTATCACACGATAGAAATATTTTCGTCGCTATGCTACTCTTTGCTTCCCCTGTCTCTTAGATACTTTCGTAACTATTTTTGTCTTTAGAAGCCTTAATAAGTAAGTAGAGGTAAGGTCTTTCAATGTCACAATTCTGGATGTCTCGCTTCGAAAAACCGATTTAAGTTTTTCCGAGGAAAGGTACGACTTAGATAGCATAAGCCGCCGTCCCGCTAATGGTATCGGGCTCATAGAGAGCATTTCAGTTTATTTTACGGGGAAGGGAGAGTGGGTTCAGAATTTTTACAGAGGAGAGGATTTATCCGATCCTGACGTATATCGTAACTTTTAAAGATAGGGTAAGACAAATGAAAAGAATGAGGAGGAATATTGAGATAAGATAAAAGACGAAGATACGGAAAGGGCTATATCGGGGGTGGTTACAGAGATAGATAGAGAGGCGAAGGCTTCGATAGTATGTTGATGTTGTAACGTCATGTGGGAGCCTTCTATGAAGATTAGTGAAGGATAGGAAGGAGACAGATATTGACGTCATTCAAGGATGGCGTCTTGGAGATTGGAGTTATTCATTTATGGGACTGTCGACCATAATACACTGAGCGAAGTGGAAGCTTAGACCGACAATGAAATTCTTTGGTGAGCTTTACGAGCCTTCGACTCAAGATATGATATAACATAGGTAATGAAAATGCAATAGGACATTCGGCCCGTTCCACAGATATACAGCCTCATCATGCATTCAATCCTTCCTTTCCATCTCTATTTCCATCTTCTCCATCCTCTCCTCCTCCCATCCCACGCTCATATCCCCCTAAACCGTCATCACTGCCTCATCCTCAACCCCCCTCATTTATTCCCAGCGTACGCCCCCCTCTTCAAATTAAATGCTCGCTGGTCCTTCAACCACCGCCTGTAATCCGCCACAGAACCAATCTTCTCGCCATAGTAATCGGGAACAGGATTCGCCATCGAGGACGACGTCGGGTCGACGCGATGCTTTTTGATGCGCGCGTAGAATTGGCGTTCTTTCTGTGATCCAGGTGCGTTAGAATCAGCGCTTTCACCCATTCAAAAGATACAGAGACTTGGGATATAGGGTTATGGGACGATTAGCATGACATACCAACTCAATATCCCCCCTAATACTCCGATACACCACATTAAAAACGGCATTCCCAAAGAACGGGCCCACAAGCCACCCTACACCAAGCAACCCTAGCGCACTCATCCCGCTCACAATAATCGGGTCTAAGCCAAAAGCGGCCGACCACACAGTATCGTAGTTGTTCTCAACAAAGATCCGCAGGCCGACGAAGGTGGTAGCAAGAGCGGAGAGGGACGAGGTCGCGACGGAGATTTTGCGACGGGTTTTACGGAGCGCGAGGAAGCGGTTCCATGTCAGTGTTGGGGTTGTGGTGGTGGTTGTGGAAGCGCTCGAGGGGGAGGTTGTTGTGGTGGAAGCGGGGGTTGTAGTGGAGGCATTGCGAGCGCGGAGGGGGGGGAGAACGTTGGGCTTGGAGAGGATTGAAGAAGGTTGCTGCTGTGAAGTACGTTGAATCTTCGTTGGACGGGTAGTGGTGCTGAACGGAGCTGCGGTTGCTGTGCAGGGAGCGACGAATGCCGGGGCAATGCGGGTGCTGATTGCCCGCGATGCCCGGAGACTGCTTGTGCAAAGCATGTTGAAGGTTCGGGTATGCGAAAATGGTGGAATGAAAATGTTATTGTTCGGAATTGGTGGTGTCTGGAGCTTCGATGAGGTTGGACGGTTGAGATTCGGTATTCTTGGCGACATCTTGGCATGTGCTCGGAGCTACTGGTCACATGATTCGACGTCATTATCACACGTGACTTGCTTACATTTAACTGCACTTGATTCATTCATCATTTTGACTATATAAACGATTTTTTGTCATTTTCAAAGAGGCAGCTTATGATCTTTATGCAGCGGTTATGGTCTCCGCCAATTTTACTGCGCTTGAAATCCAAACCATTCTCAGAACTAATGCAAACCGATTCTATCTGGGAATTTTTTTTTTCCTTCGGTCTGTTCCCTTTCATGGGTTTTAGCAAACCAGAATCTCTTCGGCACAAGAATAGCACGTCTCTAGGTGAGAATAAGACCGCATCTTACCTCTTACACGAGGGTGTCCTAATGAGCTGATGGGACACACTCCTATTCGCCGTTCTTATGCGATATCAGGATATGCCTTCATTTTCATTATTTTGGTATATTCGTTTCTGTAATAATCCATGTGAGCTTAAAGTCCAAATATAGTTGAGCCATATCTGTTGCCCACGAGAGTTTCAACATCTGGTATCCTCATTGCAAGACGCGAAGTCACATCGTACGCGCCATGGAATTACGAAGCCATATTCTACCAGGCTCTCTCCATCATCATCACAACGGCTGAACAAGGCTTCTTCGGCCATGGAGGCCATTTTTAGGATAAGCTTGGATATACGGGAGGCTGAAGAACAGCACGGGATGTAAAGTCCGTCGAGATGGCCGAAACTTCCTGTTGGGTCCAGCCCAACAGGAAATTCCGGTGTAAGAGGCAAAGAAAAGTTAAGTTTCTCAAGCAGATGATACAGGATCGTGCCGTTCTCGTACAGACGGCATGGCTTGCGCTGAATGAACTGCGACCAATGAAGCGCATGTCAGCATACAATTTCGACTTGTGAAGTTAGAAGGGTTAGCAGGAGAGCCGGCGAGGAAGCAAAAGAACGTCTCATCGACTTGAAATATAGCACAATTTGCTTCAGACGCGAAGACGATGGATGACAACGCCAATTCCCTATGATAAACTTGCTTGGCAAGGCTAAAGATACAATTGGGTTCGAGTACACTAGACAAGGATTGTACACATCTTATCGACACCCATGAACTCCCCCACACTTCAGCGAGAGCGGAAAACCCTGGAGAGGAGAAGAGGTCGACAACACACATGTCGACTAGGTCTACATGGGAATACACCTTCTCCTTAAGCATCGAGCCATCCATATATGCCAAGTCAGTGTAGTGCACCTGCGTGGACGAGGCTCATTCAGCTCTGTGAAGGTAGCAACCCCAAGCCTCCTCAGTATCGTTCCCCGCTCATTCAAAGCTCTCTGCCTTTTTCATCTCGGAACATCAGCCTTTTTCCAGACAAACGTGGCCAATATAACTTTTATAAATCTCCAAACAAAGATCCAGTCTATATCATCGATTTTCTTTAAAAAGCAAGCTCATTTCCAGGATCGAATAATCTGAACCTCACGATGCCGCGCCCAAAGAAGCCTGGAGCCCCCGAACCCAAAAAGAGATCCCGAACAGGCTGTTGGTAAGCGAGACCCTGCATCAAATTATAAAGCTTGACTATTTCTCTAATATGGTGAATTTTTAGGCCATGCAAAGCCCGTAAAGTCAAATGGTAGGGAGTCTTCTACAAAAATGTACCTCTCCAAAAAGTAACCAATAACCATGATGATAGCGGAGAACAGAAACCTCGATGTGCGAACTGCGAAAGACAAGGAGAGACATGCGACTACAGCATCCGACTCAATTGGGAAGGGCGTACGAAGAAGAGTATGAACAACTCAAGCTCCGGAAAATCCAATACCACAGGTAGCCCTCGTGACTCGATATTTACATTCAGTGCGAATTCTCAGTCACCAATTTCTCTGCCTACAACATCTCCCGTGTCAGTATTGCCTCCTCAACTATCCCACTATGCCAGATCCCATTCTGCGGCCACTGCTCCCTTATCTGGTGATGCCATCGGACGCAATCCGGATCAGATCATGCCTCTTCCGCCTCAGATGCAATCAACCTTACATACTCGAGCACCGTCTGATTATAACTGCTTCTTACCCCAGACCAGTACTTCATATATGCAAGGAGAAGTACATATGCCGACTTCTGTGCCGTATGATAAATGTCTCCAAGACACTCATACCCACTATCGAAGTCTCGACCCGCCTTCGGCGTCCATCAACAATTTCAATGACCTTTTTTTTGTCAGCTCTGCTAGCTATGACACAACCACTGTTACTCAGACTCCCCTATCCCCCCCGTCAATGCTTCCGTCCATGCGTGGCTACAGTCCACAATACTCGGGGCCGAGTCGAACGATGGACAGCATAGGAGAGCATTATAAGCGTCAGAAGAGGAGTCACTCTTCATCGAAAACGGAAAAGAAAACAGACGCTTCGTCGGCTTCAGACACAGTCTCGCCCCCTTCTTATAGCCCGTTCACTGCTGCTCCGTTAACCCCTAGTTCTTCAGCTGGATCTGAAGATAGAACTATCCGCCCTACGCCGCGAATTACAAACACGACCTTCCATGCATCTGACCCGCGACGCTTGTCCGTTCAGTCACTCCTCATTCGACCTTCTGGGGATAGCCAGCGTGGATTCCACCCAGAAGCACTCTATAACGGTCGACAATATCCGATGGAAGATACTTCATACATAACCCACGGATATGACCTTGGACATCCCGACTTGGATATGCCCAAGAATGACGACATCCATGCTATTGCTATTATTAGTCCCGCCATAGAACATATGGAACTGTCGGATTATGAAGGTAAAGATTTAGGTCAAACAGCATGTTCCAAGGACATCGCCTTCGCGAAGGGAGGGTACTATGCTAAGCCAGTACCTATCAGGATTGCTAAGTCGTTACAACTCCCTTCCATCCTGCTCAAGAATCCAATGAATCTTCTCTACTTCCACCATTTCCTGAACCACACCGCTCGAATCCTCGTTCCTCACGATTGCGAGCAGAATCCATTTCGACAGATCCTTCCCGAAAGTGGGTTTATGATTCCATTCCAATTAGCAATTGGATTCTACCTAACGCAAATAGTGGCTATACATGATGAAAACATAATGAACATCCTCCTCGCCTTCTCCGCCTCACACCGCGCACGCCTTCTCTCCCATCCTGAACCCGCAACCCGAATCGCGCACTGGGGCCAAACCATCTTCCCTTCGCTCCGACAGTCCCTCACCAGCCCCAATGCCTACGAATCTAACACCACGCTCATGACTGCTATAATGCTGGCGTCCCTCGAAATCATCTCTCCTAACACCTTCGAAGTCAGCATTTCGTGGCAGCGCCACCTGACCATTGCCCGGCAAATGATTATCTCACGCGGCGGACCTAAGAGCGTCAAGAGGGATGACCAAGTGGCATGGTTCATGAGTCGATGGTTTGCCTACCTAGACGTTCTTGGTAGTTTAAGTGGCGGAAAGAATGGGCGACCGTTGGGAAGTGAGTACTGGTCCTCGGATAACCTCTCAGCAGACGAAGATTTCCAAATAGACTGTCTCCTGGGCTTTACGGGCCGCTGTATTGGCATCTTAGCGCGCATCGCGGAGCTGGCTAAACAGTGCGAGCACCAGCGCCTAGACGACAGCGGCAATGTCCGCGAAGACTGGCGTCCGGACGAAGATGTCGTCGCACAAGCGGAGCAAATCCGACGGGCTCTTGAAGAAGGACTAAGTGATGGCATTGTCTACAAAGCCTGTAATCACCGATCTTCATCCGACTCCACCGCCTCCTGGGACGCCGTGGAAATCTACGCTACAAACTCTATGTTCCACTGGGCCGGCCTCATACACCTTTACCGCCGCTGCCTGGGGCACCAGTCGCACTCGCCGCTTGTGCAAAACGCTGTGCGCGAGATCGTTGGGCTTTTGTATAAAGTAAGGAAGGGGAGCACCGCAGAGGCGTGCTTGCTCTTTCCGATGTTTACGGCGGGTTGCGATGCATTGGATCGTGAGAAGAGGGAGAGGGTGCTGGAGAGGATGAGGGGGGTCGAGGAGTTTGGGATGGGGCAGGTGGGGCGGGCCAGGAGGCTGATGGAGAGAGTTTGGGAAAGCGGGAGGGTTTGGGAGGGGTTGGTTTGTGGAGAGTTTTTTGGATAGTGGTATGAACGGTAAGTGGCTATCCAAGGCCAATCTCAAACGTTATCTGCTTTCTATCTTCGATACTTCAACAGACTTCTTTTTCGTGGGTTTCTTTCAAAAATGTATATTGAAATTGCCTCTAGATGATTCATTTACGGAGAATAGCGCTAGGATACGCATATCGAAGCCTAATCTATGACATAGAGAAAAATAGGCCGGAAGAGTATTATTACACTGTCCCGGGACCAAATGCAGAGTCTGGCAAGTCTGGCAGGCAGTTCCTCCCGACCAGCACGTCTAGTCCCGTATATTCAGAGACGTTCTCGAGTGAGCGGTTTAGAAGAGGAGAGGATGGGTTTATGGTATGGCCGAATAGTATGGTCGGATTTATGGTACGGTGGTCGTATTATGGGGGGAACGATGAGCTTAGGCAGATGCTTTGGCTGGAGGTACATTTAGTTTGGTAGAGTGTAGATAAATTGCTATGAGGCATCCTAACTCTTATGTTGGCCGAGTCGAGTATACGATTTGATGAGTCCTGGCTCAGAAACTTGAAAGCACCGGATCAATAGACTCGGTAACCGCATACCCGTAGTAAAGCAGACGAAAGACGGCATACAGAATCAGAATATTCACTTAAATGCATGTACCTAATGGTTTTACGGCTTCTCACCACAACGCTCCGTCGTCACTCGCCTCACTGTCCTTCACCTCTTTTCTCACTGTCCACCACCCCTTCCCCCACATGCTCCAGGTCCCGCACAATATCTATTTCCGTCTAGCCCACTGACTATCCTCAAGCTTTTGTGCGATTATACCAAAAAACGTCAGTTCAAACGCATAGTCTCGCGTACGCTTTGTCTCCCGAAGCCCGTCTATAAAAGCTGCCTTGCCCACCACTTTTGTCCTTCCTTCCTCCACCACACTTCCTCTCTCCGTATCCTGCACACAACTGAATTCTGCCTTCTATATTCAAATCCTTTATTGCATGCTCAGAATGTCCCCCGATAACCCCGGAGAAGCCCTCGTCAATTCCATGCTTGTCAGTATCATCCGTTGGATCTACTTCGGCTTCATGCTTGTGAAGCTGATGGAGATCGCGGGAAGGCCCGAGAATAGGCATTTGTTTGAGCCGGAGAAGTTGAGGGAGGGAATGGAAGACCCGAACCGACAAGACTAAACTGCCGCTGCTCCCCTATCCTTCTTTTCCCCCAACGGTAAGCACCCCCTCTCTCCTTTCACACTTTTTCCTTCAGGTTTTTTCTCTTTTGCGTCATGATGGGTCTTTAGTCGAACGCAAAAGAGAGACAGATACTGCACAAGTGAACTTGGACCCTGCCCACATGCGGTTACTAGTAAGGCTCCTGATGTGAGAAGAAAAGGCATCTCACCTAGTATTTTGATACTTGGAGAGGATTTATGGTTTCAATTTAAAGGCGGATGTTAATGAGATTGAGATAGTTCTTCGGTTTCAGTGGTATCTGAACTTCGGTGCACAGGATGGATAGAAAGGGCGTATGAGGGGATCACTAGCTGGGAGGAGGGATGGTTTGGCCGGGTTTTCTGGGGAGTTTGGCGTTTCTGGGGATATGGACGGCAGTCATCACTGGCATTATGTGTTTGACATTGAGCTGGCGGCTCATCAAAAGCGGCTAATGATCAATAAAAATGGGCACTTTTAGTGTAAAGTCACGTGATTGAAACTGATAGTTAAGTTCCCTCTCGCTGACCTGCTGTGCACAAAGTTTCGTGCGTGAGACATCTACACGGTGCGTTATCCTCCTCTCTCCGCCCCCAAATTACATCCTCCTTCCTCCTACTAGCCACCCGATTCTAAACGTTGACGACAACCCCAAACTGGGAATCTGACCCCCGACACCATCCCCAAGGTCCTCAGGCTGGGACTCGATGCCTGGCCTCAAAACTCTTTGTCGTAGAGAAATTTTAGCGCGCCAGGATTGGAGCAGAAGCACTCGAGAGTTTTGTGCAAGAGGAATAAGCCTGGGATGGAGCAGGCATGAGGAGACGAGAAGGCGGAGCGCATCGGTGCGTTCGTTGAGCGTGAGGCGGTGCTGGTGGCTGTTGTCATACACCCGGCGCCAGGTCGGAATGCTTGTTTAGTCCCTTTGGTGTTGGCTACTCTTATCATGGCCCCCTCCCCTGGCCAATTAACATCAATAACAAGCCCCTGATTGCGTTTTCTCATTCCTGTGCTTATTGGGGGTGTTGTTCTTCCTCTCGTTATGCTTCGCCTCCACTGGTCACGCCTCCGCTTGCTGGACCTCCACTATCCGCAACCGATGCCCATAATCGTGTCAGACAGGGGAGTCAATACCATGAGAATATCTAGTTGGGATCGGAGTGTAAGGGGACAGGTTGTTCATAATCCTTTGTCTTTATGTTGTTACGAAAATCTACGCTAGAGAGCAAACAGAGGTTGCTCGCTGGTTGATATTTAGGGGGGAGGAGGGGATATCCATATGAAATTGCAGCAGGTCGATGCAAGACTGAATTCCTTACACGGAGTCCTCCGATTGTCTCTTGCAACTCTGCGTTTTGACTCTTCAGGTACCTTTGTCCTCTTTCACTGTTATGAGTTCGGCCTTGGTACCATCAATGATGCGAGTTCGCTTCGAAGTAAACATCTTCTCTGGAGCTTTTTTCTTTTTTCTTTTTCTTTTTTTGGACCAGACAGTAGCTACCTTGTGTAGCATTTCAGGTGGGTAACATGTAATGCGTTCAAGTTCCGCTTTACGATCTTATATCTACGGAAGAAAGTTGTTGTATTGGTTGAAGATCAGGATGCTGGAACTATTCTACTCCTGTGTATGTGCGGGCACTCGTGCGGAGGTAGTAGTCTTAGACAACTAGTGGTCACGTGCCGTCCTACACTCACTCTGAACCCAATATTCTGTAACCTGCAGTGTATATAAATGCGTTGAGTGTCTAGTCGAGTAGATTGTCCCAATTATGTGCGATCTCGACTTACAAATATCTATAAGGCTGTGTTGCGTCGATGTTCTACGTTCCTTTCACACTGAAGTCATTGCCAGGATGGGGTTAAATCTTATGATATCATTTACACCCGTGTGCTTTCTGTGGGAAGTTCTTGGGCTCTTTCAGGAACCGACATCAACTCGGGTAGTGGCTGTTGCAGCTCATGGAAATGCACCTGTGTGCGCTTGTAATTTTCGTCCATCGACGGTCCGCTGCCCGCCCCCAGCTGTTCAGCTTCCTTCCTCTTCTGCCGTCTGGATATCAAGAAGAATAGAGCGATTCCATCGCCCACCAAGACGACTCCTCCAACAACGGGGCCAGCAATCCACGCTTTACTCCTTCCTTGGGCCTTCAGTTTCTTTTCTTCCGGTGGCATCGTTGAGGCAGGTGCAGGGCTTGAGGTGGCCCTCGTCATAGGCGAGCTCGAACTACTCTGCGCTAGAGTTTCGAAACTGGCCATTGTTGATGTCGTTGACGCCGGAAGTTCACGATAAACGGTATTCGCAAGCCAGTTGATACGGCATTTGTAGTTATCCGCAGATGGAAGGCCATTCGGATAAGATTCGTATATAAACATATGTACGCATGATTCTTCGGGCTCATTGAAGAAACGTCAGTCACTATACTTAGGAAATGAATTTGCACGAATTAGGTTCCTCCAGATTCACGTCTTTATTCACCATGTCTGTGAAGCACCATTATTATAATATAGGGTCGACGATCGGCAGTCTGTAGCAATTGCGCATCCACTACTTGCGCAGTCACCCGCGTAGGATTTCCATGTGCTCCATGAGCCTACCGCGAATAAGGGTTCCTCTGATGGACAGTTAGCTGAGCACACCCACTTTATTAACATATATGATTGTTTGGACAAAACGAACTCGAATTTGGCGCAAAGTAATAGCCAATAAACTTTGAATCTGGGATATATGAAGAAGATAAACTTGGTAGTATTAATTGGGCAGGCGGGGACGTGATCGTTTGGGATTTAACACCAATGAAGCAAAAGACGCTAGAGAAGATATACCACGGGAGCCTCATCTTACAGAAGCAGGTTGTGTTATATTGTACACAAGAAAACAGGACGAAAGAGTAGGGAAACGAAGTGCAAGGAGAAGAGGCCTCATTGATTTTCTGAAACTCAGTCTTATCTCACGAATTAACTTGAAAGGATTTCGTTTAAGGCTTAGCTCATCCAGTTGGAAAATAATATGCTCCGCCACTCTCCCTCATGTTTCCCTGGGGCCCTTCTCTTTGCTTTATTGCCTCGGTCGACAAATCTTTTCATTAAAATGTCCGCAGCTAGTGCTACGAATGCACTTTCATCCACGTATCCACTCTTAGGGGCCGCTGAGTTAACCCCCAGGCGATCTTGTTGTCGCTAGCCACGTCTTTGTAACCATATCAGTGAATCTTCAAGCTCGTATCGCCTCGAGTGGCGGCAACAGAATAGGTACAGGGCTTTATTACTGATAGGAATATGCAACGAGCAAACTTGTTTTTGAAGGTGCATAGCTCCTATCCTTTCTTTTTGGGGGGATAAGAAATTCCAAGGCACAGGCTAAGGGGGATTGGAAATTGGGGGCTGAGAAATTGGGACTGTTCCCTGCGTCCGCTACTTACATAATCTCATTGGCTCCAGAGATCCAACTAGCTCATCAGACTGTACGTATTTTGGGGCCAAAGTTTAGCCAAATATCTTGACATTTCCATTCCCTATAGTCTGCGCACGAAGAAATTGAGCGAAAGCAAGATGTGGTAGTCTGTATATTATTTATTCCAAGCGCATTCTTGTACCACAACAGAGCACTGTACGTACTCTGTAGTATACCAACCAAGCTTTCCTTGCAGCTTGATAGCAGTACTCGTAGCATCTAGTGACAAGAAACTGCTCACCTGCCCGCCAGAGAGTGAGGAGAGTAAGCTGTCGCGGATTCTCAGCGTAGACTTCTCATTGTACCTCGTCTAACAGATTCCTATTTTTTTCCTACTTGTCTCAGAACAACCGAACAACCTGATGGAGGTTGTATTTAGCATGCGGAAGTGCTCACGAATATTGTCTTTGGAACGAATGGATTGATTCTATCTATGATGAAAAGAGCGATGAATATATACATGAGATCATGTGATTACATGATCTGTTTGGGGAAGGAGCGGAAGCATATAGAAACGTATAGAAGTATATGCAACACGTACATATGTTACTTGGATAGTCTAGCTGATCTACCAGACGATTCAGCATGGCGAGATTGCCACTCCAATACAACCCGCCATTATCTTACTCGTACCAAAGCTTCAGTAAAAGCTCCAGAACTGGCGCATTAAAAATTCAGCATCTCTGCGCTGATCTCCACGCGTCCTGTGCTAACGTCCACCACCTCCAGATCCAGCCCCCCTGTCCACCCCAGCCGTTTCCCAGCCGTTTCCCAACCGTTTCCCAACCACGCCTCCCGGATCCTCCTCGCTTGGGCTACAAGCTTTCTCATGCGCTTGGCCCTTGTCGAGTTGGGGAAAGTTCTGGTCTATTAGCTCGGGTTCCTCGATTTACATCACGCCCAGATCTTGTTATCGCCGTGAAGTCTTTCTAATATAGTTTACGCTCTCCATTTACTTATCTCTTCTGTAATTCAACTCTGTTCAATTCCAGATTCTGGCGGTCAATCACCAGGTCCACATATTTTTCATTACTCACCCAATCGTCTCTGCATTCCGAGAGAAAGACAACCGCCAATGGCATCATAGACACGACGAATGCTTTCAATACACTTCACCGGCGCTGGTGAGCAGGAAAACACTGGTACGGCAACTGCTGCGGTAATTTAGGGTCCAAAAAGTCTTATTTTCGTAAGCTGTTAGAGAGGGGTACAGGACTGTATTATCGACTGTATCTTGTAGACCATAAGGTCTGACGAATTATGAAGTTTAGTAGCTGGTGAAATACCTCACCATAGCTATTTTAGAATGGTGTAAGTCGAGGAAAAGGCAAAGATTTTGGACGTTGGAAGAAGACTCCTCTAGTGTCGGGTTTACTTTTCTCTATACATTGATATTACGTGTACATAGACCCGATTGGGAACCAGGTAGCACGTTATATTGAATTATAATAATAACAATAATTATGAAGTTTAAGGTAAGTAGGTAGTTAGGTGATTCTATTGTGGCCAGGGCCGTTACTATGCGTTAGCCAATACATGTTACTATAGTACACGTTCCCCAGTTCAGAAGCCAACCATGAGAGCTGCTTATATATTGTCCTATTCCCTGCTAAACTAAGGAAATAAAAGATGGGAATATGCCACTGTGAATTAATGAATGTCAGGAGACAAGGGTGAGCCTAGGAGGAGTTGCAATGCCTCCTCTCCATAGGGCAATTTCGACGTTTTGCGCAGCTTAGGCGGTGGCGCACTTACGGAGGCACGTTGTGAGAGGCTCTTGACGAATTGTGGAGTGTTTGATTAGAGGATAAGGAGAGAATCCTTAGGAGCCTTTGCTCGTTTCAGTCATCTTCTATATTTATTGCCTCTTGGTTGTTGTGGTCTAAATGTCCAGTTTCTTAGCAAATTGAATTGTAGCCTTGACTGTGTTTATGTCTAGTTTCCATTCCTCAATTCGGTCATCAATATTCTGGCCCCCTTATTTCCTCATTGAGTAGCCTCCCAGTGCATATGATAGGTTTCTAAACCGTTTACCATGCTGCTATCTCAGTCTTGCACTTTGCTGCGCCCCATCTTCTGCATGAGAAGAGAAAATGCGATATTGTAAGCAGAATCAGGTGAAGACTGGGTATTGAACAGGCTGTATTGTTCTGGTGACCATGTTCTGTCTTGTCCTCAGGCCTAATGAACTTTTGAGTATATATACATGTATTGTGTGCTGAGTCAGCAGCAAGTTGCTCCTACCATATGCCGTCTCGGCTTACAGATATCGATTCTAAAGAGATCGCATTCGCAAGTTGGGGTCTCCACTCTATTTATCTTGTATAGGTATTCGTCAAACGATATCTTGTCAGTCCTGAGTTGTGCGAGGATGCAGTCTCTGAGCTGGTTAACTGCTGATACAGTGCTGCGGACTTCCCTAGATGAGGTGCTGCATCGATTGTCCTTGTGAGCCTGCTTGTTTCTGGCTTCCCAGTTAGGAGCTGTCCTGCAGTTGTTCTTATGCTTTTGAGGTCTTGTGCCACCAGATACCATGGACGTCCATTCCTTCGTAGATGTTCTTGGGCCTTAAAGCTTGTCACTAATTTAGCTAGGTTGTCCGCTTCCTCGTTTCCCAGAAGTCTATGAAGCATATATATATACATATATGATGCCAAGTCCGTGTAGATTTCCCCGACCATGTGCGGTCTTGACTTACACTTTTAATTTGTCTCGATATGTAACGTCAGTGAGAAGCGAACCGGCACCCCATGACAAACACGTTACCTACTACCGCAATGTCTCAATACCACAACCTTAAATTACCCCCTAGTGAGGAGAGGGTCATCATAGCTATCCAAGAAATGAACGTAATCCCTCTTTAAGCGAAAAACGGGATGCAGGAGTATATCACGTTACTTGAAGTACCCTTCAAGCGCGTCGCGCTGGAACAATATCACAAAGCAACCCTCAGCCTAATTCACCAAACCTTACCAAGCATAAAGAAGAGATACTTGTTCTCTGCGAACTACGATTCCAAGCCATTCCACGGTCCTGAACCGAGTAGATACAATGAATGTGCGACACCAGGTTCTTGCAGGAGAGCGAGAATTTTGTCGATCCTTAAATCCAACACTGATTTATTGTGAACCCAATCTGGGACGATCTCTTACGGAGCCGATACTATGACAACGCGACGCCTGGTTCTTACATATTAGGGAAAATGTGATACCTCTATGGTAGCCTACTCCTATATTCTTTATTATTCACAGCATACTTTGAGCTGTCGACGGTGCTGAAGCGAGTCAATACAATGGATGCTGCGGGGTATGGTTCTTGCAAGAGCCGGATTCAGACTCGAGTAACACAACTCTGCCCAGTCAGTAAATGAGGAAGCAAAATCTGGCTCTTACAAAGTTGCAGGAACTGAGATACAGCTGTGGAAGGTATCCTCTGTAATATCAGCAATCCACGGCAGACTTCAGACTATGGCCGGTGCTGAACCTAGTTGATACAATGGAGAACACAGCACCTGGCTCCCGAAATACTCCAGTGGCTATGTGTCTTGTTAAATAGTAAGGAGGGAAAGGCTGATTAATTGACTGGCTAGGTGGCGAGCTTCTTTCAAGGCTTCATATATTAGTGACCCGAATCTCTAGTCAGTAAAGAAAAGCTCTGACCAGGATACATGATATAAATCGGAGATGTATGTATCTTTTGTATCGCTATGCATTTTTCTGTCCTCTTGTCTTGTTGACTATAAGAGGTAATGAATACATGAATAAGGAGCCAAGGCTCATGTGACCTTCCAGGCTAACATAACATGTCATCACTTTCATATTATCGTCAATATAGAAAAACGAAGAACCGAAATCCATCTTTCTCAACTCCATACCCTCTTTCATGCTTCACCAGATGACACAGAACCTACGCACCTGCCTCTGCAGGCTTTTATGGTCTCTTCAAATTAGGTTATCAAGCGACCAGCAAGCCTGCCTGACAATCAAATGATCGGATGGATAGATGATGTATTCTTTCTAAGAGAGTGAATCTATCTAGTTTGTGTTTGTGCCAAGATATGTGTTGGCGGGCCTCTGCATACAAAGCACGTGACATGCTGAGATCACTCTGGATACTGGAGAGAACTAGAAGGCTACCTCCGACACTGCCTACACCCACTCATCCTGGAAATAACAAATTGTACTTTCTCCAACTTGGCAACGTCTCTTGCAACATACGACTCAATCATGGTGAAAAATTGTAGCTCGTTGAAGGGGGTGAATAATGGTGGTCGTTCAAAGAGCCTGGAGAATCAGGAATGGGTGCTTTAGAAGATATGTACCTCCTTACGCTTCGGGCTGACAGATTGACTTCCTATTATGGGGATGTTTATTACCTCATATTTCTCTCCATGTTTCACTGCATAACTGCATTAGGTTCAGAGCAGCGACTCGGCTTAAGATGAAGGAGCATATCGGATTTACTTATCGTTAGAGGACGTTCGGCATCTTAAACTCCACCAGCTGACTGGCAGAAGAAGCTCGTCGACTTCGTGCTCCAGTATCATCAGCCGCTCCTCCGCATCCACACCAATAGCAACAATCCCGTCGACATTTCAGGCCCTCTACCTGACAATCTTCAAGGCACGATTCAAAGCCCCTCTCTTCTCTACTCTGCCTGCTCAAACCAAGACTTTCTTCAGACCCCCGGGTCACACAGCACCAGCAACCATATAGAAGAACTCTCTTGGAGCCATTGCGATGTTTCTAGCTTGAATTCTTAAGGCGAAAGGGAAGGTTTCCCAAACTATGAGTCCATTTAGAGAAGGTATGAGAGAATGTGGGGCCAAAAGCTGAACGAGTTCGACAACGACTCAACGACAGACCAGAAGGAGTGCTTCCACATGAGGCTATTACAGCCATTGAGAAGGTTTTGGCAGGGGCGAATCAGTGACCTAATGAGGAAGTGTTGCCCAGGTCTAGGGTGGTGTATATAAAATTTTCCCTGGCAGTTACCCTCTATATCAATCAGAGAATCGTGGCCTTTGAGCCAATGGATCTGTATAGCAGAGAGGGCGGTGCATAGGCTGGGTAAAAATATGTTCTAGCTCATGGCCCTTAGCTTGGACTCCAAAAAAATAATACTTCTGTACTTTGCTGCCAGCCCTGACGCGTTAGGTTCCAATTTTCAATTCTCAGCCTCACTATTCTTCTCCAACCACGCCACCTTCTTAACCATCAGCGGGATATGTCTCTGCCGCGCCCGGCTACCTAAGCATACCATACAACACGAGACTTAGAGGGTGGAACAAAATTTGCAACTCCGATCTATATTCAGATATTTTTGCCAAACCTTTAAACCATCTAAGCTCCTTTATTGAAGAATCACGTGACACATATAATTTTCCTTTTTAATCTCCGCTAAGCTGTCAATGGCTTTATGAACTTGGTTGTGTTTTCTTCCATAGAGTGGTAGGATTTTAGAGTATTCAAAGGGGTTGGGCGTGGCTTGGTATAAAAATCTTGAAATAGATAAAATGTACACTCAGCCTCAGCGGACTATGTTCCTCGAGAACTCGAACTAGTTGCAGGCATATTCCCTTTGCTCACCAACGAAATTTGCTCATATATAAATCCTTTTCAGTCCTCCATATCGGTTCCGTACCGTGTTTTGCATTGTAGTTATACTAGGGTCAATAAAATCTGAAGCTGTATGTGATGTTCTCCCCTTCGCTAGAGGGGTTTCCTCCTCGGGTCGAGGAGAGCCCAGCTGGAGTTCGGGGAGGCATTCAAGATATCCTTTACTTGTTCCTCCTACCATGTAGGTGGATGGCATTGGGGCGTCCATCCCCAAACCCGCTCTTCAGTTTTGATTAGTCTTCCCCCTCAGACAGAGAGAAGCTATGTCCCGATGCCATTTGTGGGATGGGGCAGAGGTCCGACTTGGTGAAAAAAAGTCAACTATTGAGAAGTTTGATTTTCGTTGATCAATAGAAAGTTACCCTCTAATACCTACAAACTCACTGGAAATAAGCACTACAAGCAGTGTAACAATTGGCGGCCCGTGACTTGCAAAACTAGAGCAGGCATATCATCTCGATACGGCTGGTCGCCAGGGATAAAGAGATGATGTTTTGTGCATCAGGAGAGGTAGGTACCAACAGAGGTAGGTACCAACTATTGCCGCAGTACCTAGCTCCTCGCAAGAAATCACTTTATATGCTCGCTCCTAGACGGTGTTATCTTAATTGTGTGTGAAGCCCACACCACAACCTGAGAATCGGGGGCATTTTAACATATATTTTGTAGTAAGCGGCGGCCTGTACCGGCAGTATTTGTACATTGATCCTCATCATGGGTATATATCCTAAACTTAGTAGCTAGGAGAGATTTGGATATGATGTGTTAAACGCACGATCCCAACCACCAACACCTTGCTTCCGAAAGATCGAAAGCCTGAGCTCTCGGCCGCGCAAAAAATATCCAAATCAAACAGCCAAACCCCCACCCAAACCCAACCCCAGCCCTCTCATCCCTAATTAAAATGCACCTCCACAGTATCCATATCCTCCAACTCGGTATTCCCCACGCAATCCATCGGTCTTAGCCTCTCGCCATCAAAATACAGACTCAGCGGCTGGCTGTTGGGCACCTGCAAGCTCTGTCGATACGCACTAGTCAAATGCTCAAATGTCGTCGTGCTGTTCACGCGGATCTTGAAATCTTTTTTGCCGCGCGCTTTGAGGACTAGGCCGATTTTGACTTTCTCTGGAGCTGGCCGAATGGTAGAGGTGGGGGAGTGTGGGAGGAGGGGTTCGGGTTCGCTGGGGAAAGGGGGAGAGTAGGAAAGGGAGTGCGAGTGCGAGTGAGAGAGGAAAGTCGCAGCGGCACGCCGCTTCTCAGCTTCTTCTTGAGCAGCACGTTCGCGTTTCCACGCGATGTACAAGTCTTCAGTGAAAGCCTGGAGGTGGATTCTAGGGGGGTCGTCGTCGGTGTACATATTTGAATCGCCCTGGACAGTCACATAGCCCATCGAATCGACACTAACACCCAACCTTGCTATACTCGTCGAATCCCACACACGCTCACCGCGCCATGCCAGGAAGACGTTGCGGGAATCCTCGTTCGAGAAGCCTTGTTTCTGACACCAGGCCTGCCGTGGCGCGCCGAGTGTTTTCGAGATGCGAATGCGCACGAGGAGGGGCTTTGTGGAAGGTATTTCGGAGCTGATGAAGAGGGAGACGATAGGATCTTTGTGTTCATTGTGAGGGGAGAGTGCAGTGTCGGGTATGGCTTCTTCGGCTGCTTTGGCGGCTTCTTCGGCTTTGCGTTTGGCGCGGGCTTGGGCGATGAGGGCGGCGAATTCAGGGTCTTCGGCTTCTTCTGGTTCGTCTGAGAAGACTTTGGTGGAGGAGACGGGCTTGGGCACTGTGGAGTAGGGTTTTTGGTGTTTGGTGAAGGCGTCGATGGTGTTGGAATCTGAGTCTGAGGGGTCGCTGAGCTCGATGATGTGGGTGGATTTTCTGGAGTCGGCGGCGGCTGCAGTTGCAGAGCGCGTGAGGGTTTCGTAACGTGCGGAGAGGGAATGGGGGGAGGGTTGTTTGTGGAGGGGGGAGAGGGGGGTTGGGCTGCTTCTTAAACTGTGGGGTTGGTTAGCATTTGTTTGGCAAATTGTACAGAGTAATAAAACCTTCTCTTGCCCGTTCTGTCTGAGAAGCTTCCTGATCGCCGTGCGCTAATTGGAGGTGTATCTCCCAGCTCAACACTGACTTTCCTCCGCTTGTGCTGGTATGCTTCTTCCTCCGCCTTCACCCTCCTCTCTTCCTCTCGTATGCGCCTCTCTAATTCCTTTTGTTGTCTTTTCTCATCCTCCTCCCGGTTTTTCTTCTCTTCCGCCTCTCTCTTCCGTTGAGCCTCCCGTGCGACAATATCCACGTAATCTCTCGAATGGCTAAAGATGTCCTTCTGGTCCTCGTTCTTCGGGGCGGTTTGCCATGCTGCTCTCTTAAAGAAGGTTCGTTTCTTTGGAGCTGCAGCAGCAGCTTTGATTTCATCGGTCATATTGTATAGTTATATATAGGAGGTTGGTGTATTGGGTTGTGGTGATGGCGGGGTTATGTGGGGGAGCAGTGAAGGACGAAAGTGGAAGTCGGGGTAAGAGCACGGTAAGGCTGAAAGCTTGGCGCGACGCGTAGTCACGGGTTTTGCTGTAGATTACAAAGATTACACATATTATGGTCTGTGCGCTATATCGGAGCTTCATTAGGAACCACCGACGACCGACATGCTGTTCACGATCAACTATCGAGACTCTCGTATGCACTCTACCTCTACACGAGGCCATTACCATCGCAGTGTGTTTCCTTCTTCGATTTTTGAGGTTCTTCTTAACACTACTGACCAGATTTAGCCAAACTTCCGCATACGCAAACGACGTAGACATGGATTCCGAGACGCAGAACCCGCGCAGCGGGATGGGCGACTTCATCGAATCCATCCGTGACACCACTGTCATGGTTAAACTGTACTCTGGCGCGGTCTACTATGGTAAGCTTTCAGATATTTCACGTGGTCCACTAGAGCTGGGTCAGGTCCACAACGACCTCAAGCTCATCAAAACGCAAAATCACCATTTTCTGAGAATCCATTCTCAATTTTTAGAGTTGGCCTCTATTCTCCCTATTAGTGTCTTACTCACTATCATTTTATAGGCGAACTTCAGAATATCGATGGCTATATGAACGTCTCTTTGAACGAATGCAGAGAAATCCGTAACGGCAAGGTGGTCCGCAATTGGGGAGAGGCTTTCATCCGCGGCAATAACGGTAAGTCTAGCTTATGTTGCAGCTCATCAAGCAGCAAACTGAACGAACTTAATAGTTTCCTACATTGGAGCGGGTTCTTGAACTCCATAGATTCGGGGGGCAGCAGTGTTGTTAGAATAGATATCCACGAAGACCAACTGTACCAACTGTGCGAAACGTATCGTACACACAAAATGAGGCAATGCAGTTCTCAGCCAATAACGGTTAAACCCCAAATTTTTATCTTGTAACGCTAGGCGCTCAGTACGAGACCAGTGTTCCTTAACGATCACGTAACCCCAAATTCGGTGACTCTTATATCAAAAATCGTTCCCTTAGCTCCCTATAATAGCTTTCCTTTCCTTAATGTCACTTAATCTTCAAAGCGGCGTGAATCATAGCCATCATACTCAAGAATAGCACACCATTATATTGCTGGAATAATATAAAGCCTCTAAAATAAAGGGCATGGAATGTAATGCCCTCGGAGCGCTGTTCCTCGAGGAGTTGTCCAGACGTAACAAAACTACGTTACGTCTGAATTTTTAACGCTGGCCGTCACGTGCATGATCTACCGCACTACCTGTGATTTCCATGAACGAAGTTCACCTGAATATTGATTCGCCGCTCTGGACCATCCCCTACTCTTCCGATCAATACTTCTCTCCCGAGCACCTAGTTCTTTGGTAATCACATAACGATCTCAGTCTGCCCTCCTTCTTCCCAATTCCGTATTCGTCTTCAGTCAATACCAACTAGACACTGCTCAATTCATCTCCTTTAGGTCACTATACAGCCATCTCCGGTTGCCATTGAAGGCTTTACTTAGTATCTTTGCACCTACCAAGCCGAAGACGAGAAAGCCGGTTCGTCTTCCTGGTCGCCGGAAGCCTTCAACTTCTAAGGTGCCTAAGCGCACTACGAACAGTTCTTCTCCCCAATTTACGAGCGAACACGACGATTCTGTTCAAGTCAATGAAGAAAGTTTCTCAGGTTCTTTCTCGGGTGCTATCAGCGAGGGTACTGCAACGATTGCTGTCAACGAAGCTGCTCCACCAAATGCAGCCAATGATAGCATCCCTTCATCGACCAACGGTAATTTTCCAGATGCAAACAGCACAAAAAATCCGACTCTCGTTGCAAGCTCCCATATCCCTTATGAAGGAGAGGCGGAGGGCGGAGGGGCTGGGAAGAGGTGGAGGTGTGACCGCATGGGAAGGATGGGGCAGGTGTTGGGGTTGAAGAGAGGAAGTGGATGAGAGAGAGGAGCCGAGAGGGAGGTGGTGGAAAGGAAGATTGTTAAGGGGATTAGAGGAGGGGATGTAGGCGGTAAGGATTTCGAGACTTGTGGATCTGGGCGGTGGGAGATGTTAGTAAGGTGTGAGTATGCTGGTGAGATTAGGTGGGAGAGATTTCAATGAGGTGTGGACTGTTATCAGTGATGTGGACTGATATTAGTGGAGGTGAACTGATAGCAGTGCAATGTTTGTGATGCTGGTGTGCGATCGGTGTCTCAGTTCACTTTCTCTACCTTTGTTTTAACCCCCTTTTACGATTCGCATTCAGAGTGGTTGCTAACCACATATTCCATATCAATGACATATATGTGCACACTACCGTCTTTAGATACTTCTCCTACGATCTCTTTCTTTGTACACCAGAGTTGTAGATCTCAGCTTTGCATATCAATCCGCAAACCCCGAAATTTTGCGCGAAGTCTCGCCACACACGCCACATGGGATATGCATTAGGCTGCTTCTCTAGGGAAAAAGGACGGTATAGAATAGTAAGGTATATGGGAGACGTAGCGTGGTAGACTCGGTATTGCGAGCATGGCATTAATAGCATAGCATTATTGAGATAACATTTCTGGCATAGTACTGTTAGCATAGCATGCCTCCTCCTCTACTGCATCTCGAACTTATACCCACTCTTCCCAAAGAAGCCAAATAGAATCAGTATCTCACCATCATCCTCTAGATCACGAAACTGAACACATATGCAGAAAGTGACTCTTCAGCTCCTATACTACGCTCTACTATATCGCCATACAGTAACCTAATTAGTGAACGTCCAGAGGACTTGCGAAGTATCTAGATCAGAGTCTAACCAGATGCAAAAAATCAAAACCTATATCAACTTCACAAGCCATGTATTGTCTTGTTTATAGGCTAAAGTCAAATCAGCCGCCCCTTCGCCTTAGCGGCGAATACGGATACGTGAGAGACGGTGTATGTCTCTTTTCGTTATATAAACAAATCTTCCATCTGAATGTTGATGTAGCCATCTTCCAGAGCAGCAGACTAAGAGAAGAGAAGGATGTTGAGAACTTTGATTGACGAGGTTGAAATCACGACTTGACTAGAAAAGTGCAGAAAGAGACCTACTTGAAAGTTGCCATACTACTTCTCTTGATTAACAGGAAATATACGGACTTAATAAGCACAAGGAATTAAGATATTTGACTTCGAGGTAAGAAATAGGAGATGTAAAGAAATCGTTGTCGAAGACTTTATCTTGTCAAAAATAGAAATTAAGACTTGATAGGAAACTTACAAGGGAAAATGAAACTGGTCATGTCTTTATTCTCGAGCAAATGGTGTATTCAGTCTCATAGGCATAGGAAAGAATCATATTGAGATCTGGAGACTACACCGCAGTTCTGATACCAAAGAGTGGCTTCCTAAAGAGGAAGTTGCAATCTCAACACAACCCCAACATCGCATTTACACCTCATTTCTTTCACACACAACATATCTCCATCTTATCAAATAATCATCATCATCATCATCATCATCATCATCGATACAACCGCCCTCTTCCTGATTCGCGCACCTCATCCATATATTTTATCTCCCAATCTCCTCATTACACTAGTCTTTTGCTATGAAATCCCAGACCAAAGGCGACTTCATCATCTCCGAAACCGTCTTCGGCGCCCTACGGGTGGTCCTGGCCTGCTAATGCCACTATGATGCTGCATGTACAAGGCCCATTTAAGCATGAAAGCGTTTGTGGCCAGAGACAGTGGACTGACGCTTGCTAGCGTAATCCAGAATTTGGGCTTATAGATCTTTGGACGTATTACTACGGCCAACGAACTACACAAAGAGTTTAATGGGAGTCGAGTCGGCGCGGTGCTGTTAGACCAGTGGGACTCTGTGGGTGTTTTGCAGTCGAAGGTGTAAGGCCCTGAAAATCAAACCAACACAAGAATCGAAGTTCGAGGCTCGAGGGAAGAGAAAGACTTGAGAGCTGTGACAATATAACGACAAAAGGAGCAAGGATACCATGAGGAATGGAGAAGAAGATCGACGTTCGGACGAAGATGCGATGTATGACACGACGAAGAGATGGCTCAAGACACTACTATGGGAAGATGTACCAGCGCGAAGCTAGCCGGGATATCTACCTCTATCGACATCAAAGAGACGACAATGACTTCACAAGTCGATTACGCGTACAAATCCTCGAATGCTGTGAAATCAGCAACCTACCTCAAAACTCCCAGTCCACTACGAAATCCAGGGGCCAGTCTTCTCCTCATACCCCTTTCAATCAGAAACCTCGGTCTCAGTTCCGCGGACCTCGCATTCGCGATGAGCTCTGCAGCTATACGAGACCTTTATTCATCGATATTTTCTGCTTCGAATTTCGAATATCGGCCCGGTTATAATTGTCCTCACTGCCGTGCAACGTCGCCCAAGGAGGGGTCCATCACCCCCCAGCCATTCGAGAAAGAGATGAACTAGAAAGGCAACCGATTGGATGATTTATGTTTACGAAAAAGCATGAAGCAAGCAGGTAGAGTGCATGCATACGAACTCGTATGTCAGCCACAGCATTTACACCTCCCTTCTCCGCAAGAACACTGCTGGGTAGTGCAGCTATTCCTTCCTAGACAACAGCCGTCTCTCACCGACATTCGACTCGATATCAAGAACAACCTGCTCTTTTCTGCTTGTCTCAGAGCGCTGGCCTCCTTGCACTCCCGTATTGGAAGCAGAGGCGAGAGTTACTGCAAGGCGATCTCGTGGGAGGCTTTAGCGAAGCCAATCGCGAGATATGGTATAGGACACGAGTTTGAGTACGGTGGCTTTTCAGGGTGTGGATGGCGTGGTAATGCGCACAGTGTAATGTTCCAAACTCCAGGACTCCGGACCCTACGGAGGACAGCATGGTACAAAGGCACCCACACTACGGCTTTCACATCGCACATGCGATCAGAAGAAAACTGGATACCAGGTGAATCCTAGTCTGGACGGAGGCTTCAATTTATTATTATGGACGACAAAAGATGTCGCGAATCTATCAGCATCATCAGCGAGTATATCATAGCTGAGGTCGTCTAGAGTTACCGAGTTCGAAGATGCGGGCGCCGCTTTTGCCGTTCACCTGGGATTTCTCTTTTCCATCATCCACAGATCTTTCCGATGTCAGGGACGAGTTGGGGTTCCCCGGTGGTTCCTGGCTGCTTCCGGAGGGTCTCTGTTTATTTTCTCGACTTCTGCCACGAATCCCGGCTCCCTTCCTAGGCTTGCAACTGAAGATTGCCGTCTATCTCTACGGGGCAAAGGCCTGAACCAAGTTGCACTCTGAAACGCTCAGCCGAGCATAGGAACGTCGCAGTTCCGAACCCGACGGTGACGGTGGTATGTCAGCATCATGGTGGTCTCCATAGCGCTGCTCAAGTTGCTAGTGGCGGCCGTGCCTGGCTATAAATATTTTGGCTCAAAAACCATGGCGTCCGAATGGAAGCTTACCTGGCCCTAACGAAGCCTACCGTTGCTAGGAACAACAATCCTTCTCCAAGGCTGCATCACACCACCGTCAAGAAGAGAGTGATGGCAAAACTGCAAATACTCACCAGCTCCCTCGTGTGATGGTGGACGAACATTAGAAAGTTTTAATAATTCCTTTTTCCGCTGCCGGATTGTGTTACGCGGTATCGAGGCCGCATGCAGAAAACATAAGGAAACCTAGTTCGACCTTGTACTCCACAAAATACCCAAAAACATAGCAAGGAACGGCTCGGGTTCACTGCCAGTTGTCTCCAGTTGTCTCCAGTTCTTGTCCAGGCTGTTCCTGTAAGGTCGGCCGATGACCTCGCCCTGATCTATATTCTCCTTTTCGGCTGAAGATCTTACTACTGCTCCGGACGGTTCATGAAAAGGAGGCTTTGCACGGAGGAGAGCGGACAGCTTTTATAGGGTATCGAACAGGATTGTTGAATTCTGCTCCCCGGCAAAGTACCCCTGTCTTTCTTGTCCTTGTCGGTCCCGCGAAAACATCACAAAAGCTGCAGGCGGCTGGAACTTTTTGCCCGTGCTCTCTGATCTCAACACTCAACACCTTTCTTCGCCTTCAGCGCCTCATCAACCTCACCACCATCCTCCCCTACTCCTTCAACCACCATATCCTTCGTTTCAGTCTCCTCCGTCCCTCCGGCGCTCGTTTCTTGGTCCGTGCGACACTCATTGATCTTGTGTATTCTACCATCCTGCATCCGCGGTGCTCGGTAAGTCGTCTTGTCCTCCCTCCTGACCGTTCCCGAATTGCCGGGATGAAATTTGGGTACATACGGCCTTCCGCGACCTTCCAAATGCGCTCGTCTGAAAGGCCTACGAGTTCGAACGGAGCTGCAGTTGTTCCAGAAAGCTGATGTGCGGCGGCTGCTGATGATGGGGTCCCGGCGACGCCTCAACCCTGCGAGGGGGCATTCGCAAAGGGCGCACCGGCATTGTCACCACCACAACAACGCAGTCTGAAGCTTTTCCGGATGCTCCACACGTTCTCATACACTTGAATCACTATCACATCTGCACAATACCTTACTTGGATGTGATCTCATACTGATTGGCTTGCCTCAGACTTCCCCTTGGCGTCTTTCTTTCAACTTCCCTTGACCGAGCCAATATCAACCTCAACGTCGTATAGGTGTTTATCCCTTATATCCACATATACAATATATACCGGTTACAGAAGGCATCAGCGTATGCATTAGGGTAAATAACCCCCGTTCAGACATTTATACTAGGGGCTGAGGCCGCATCATCGCGTTTGCACCTCCTTTTCCGACATTTGCTATCACAATGGGAAGGCCTAGCTTTGGCTTCGAAAAGATTATGGGCAGGAGAAAGTCATCAGGGAACGCATTGGATGGTGTCGACCTACCAGCCCTACAACAGCTCGCCCAACCCCTCTCTCAACCATCGTCTCCGCAGCAGAATTCCGGCGAATCAAGCTTCCGCGTTATACCCCGCCCGGAAGTGCAAGACGAGAGGGAAAAGAGTGAAGCTGCTAAGAAGGTGCCAGAGAAGCGAACTGGATTTGGTAGGTTCGCTGGCTTCGGGGGCAACAAAGCGCGGCATCAGTCATTCGAAGATGAATCAGCGAGCAGCAAGCGGTACGACCATAGCACCGACGATACCAATATATCGACTGACATGTCCTCTATCAGGGACAGCAAGTCGAGCAGCGGCACCAATCTTTCCATATCTCGTCCCTATGATAATCGTTTCGGCTCTTCGTCTACTCTTCCGTCTTCTGCTGACGCGGATTCGAACGACAACATGTTCGCAAACCTACCAAGCCGACCTCCTATCCCCCAATACTCCAGCCATTCGCATACCTTCTCTTCTTCGAGCGGTAGAAAAGCGCTCCCTATGTTACCCAAATCCAATACAATGGGACCATTTCCCGTGCAGCAGCAGGATGATATGATTTCAGGGGCTAGGCGTCGAAGCCGTGGGATGACTACGTCCAGCTATGCAAGTACGGCTATTGCTCCTAAACTTGATGCCGACCTTAGTTTTGACAGCGGTTTTGATGACCTCTTTGTAGGGCTCGACAAGAGAACCTCACGCGAGGCGAAAGAGCTCAACGGGGCTTCAAATGGACGATCCATTTTGGGTGGAAAGCGGATTTTTGAGCCAAAACCACTAGATATAAATCCTGCTTTGGAGGTCGAAGCACCTCTAACGTCCTGGGAAAGCAGGGGGTCGGGGGATCGTCTGATGGGTTCTCCAATGGAGCACCCATCTCCTCCTTCCCCGCCGCCACCACCCCCGCCTCACAAGTATGTGCCTCTTGCGAATGAGGTTTCTACTGAACCCACAAAGTCGCCTGGGGTGTACGAAGACGAGGACGCGAAACTGGTGCGTGAGTCGTTCCATGCGCGGAAATCCGTGTTACGCGAAAGCTCGCCTGAGCATAACTCAAATTCAATACCGTCCTCATCAGCAAACTCTCTACAGACACCTCTGACCTCAAGAACCCCTTCTAACAATACTTATCCCAAGCCGTCTATCCGACCGGCTGGTACTCCTCTGGACGAAGATGATGACAACATGTTCGCCTCGAGAAAGAACAAAGAATCCGAACCTAAGAAGCAATACACTCCTTCACCGAAGGACAGCACGCCTGCCACCCCCGGGCCAGGAAACACAATACCCGTCAAAATGACTGAGCAGGAATATGAGGCAATGAAGCGGCGCGAAAAGGTTCAACCGTCGGAGGAAGATAGCGAACCAGACGACTACGATGATGAGGAGGAGGCAATCGCAAAGCGGGAGCAAGAGGAGATACTGCGCCGTAAACAGATGCAGCAGAGACTAGCCCGTGACCATCTCCGCAAATCAACAGCATTCCCATCGGACCCGAGCCGCCCAAACAGCGGAAGAGCATCCACGATGACGGGTTTCCCATCCGAAGTTTCCCTAAACGCAGATGACTGGAGCGACGAAGACGTCCCGCTGGGTATACTTAAAGAGCACGGATTCCCTAGCCGTGGTAAACCGCCTATGCGCCCTGATGATGCCAAAACCTCCTATTACCGCCAATCGACCCTTCTTCCCGACCGGCCAGCCTCCGCAGGTCCCGCTGGAAGTCGTGCCTCGATGGCCTACAAACCTGCTTTCGCTCGCAAACTCCCTGAAGACCCTTTCCTCGGCGCGGGCCTGGTCCAGTCTTCCAACCGCGAATCCATGGGCTTCAACAGACCCCCAGCATCCGTTCACGGCGGCGATGGATATGGTTATGCACCTGGTGTACCTCCAGGCGGGCTAGTCGGCATTATTCAGCAGGAAGAGCAGCAGAAGCGGTTGAGAAGGGGTGGTGGTGCTTCAGCGAAGGATACGGTGGGTGGGCCGTTAATGTATGAGGGGTTCAATACGTCGGCGAGTGCGAATCCAATGCGGATGAGCCAGATGCCGGGGGCTGGTATGAATATGTTGGGCATGGGCGCAGGCCAGCCGATGATGCCTGTGATGGGTTTGAATGGGATGAATGGGATGCAGCCGATAATGCCGATGGGGTATGGCATGCAGCCCGGGCAAGATATGTGGCAGATGCAGCAGCAGATGATGGCTTTGCAGATGCAGCAGATGCGGTTAATGCAGATGAACAGCATGAATGGTGTGCCCGGGATGAATGGTATGCCGATGCAGCAACCAGGGATGCAGATGCCGCATATGATGGGCATACCCCCCCAAATCGCCTCCATGGCATCCTTCCAGCAACAACCGCCCTCCCAGCGCCCCATGTCCATCGCCTCCTCGCGCCTTCCCCCGCGCAGCCGGTCCGAAGGTAATATGATGCTCGGCGTAGCCGTCAACGGGTCCTCGCAATCGAACCGTCCATTTTCGACGTTTGGAGGCTTGACGCCTCCGCTTCCGGTTCCACAGCCAGGGTACGCGGCGAGTATTGCGCCGAGCGAGAGGAGTAATGTTGGGTTAGCGAGTCGGTATAGACCTGTTGTTACGGCGGGGGCTGGCGGGACGCAGGATGGGAGGGACGGGACGAGTACGGGAAGTAGTTTGACGTTGCAGGCTACGGGGGTTGCGGCAGATCGGGCCTCTACTTTCCATGGGAACGGGTCAAATGAGCGGTTGTCGGTGTTCGGAGGTGGTGATAGGACGTCGACCTTCGGGGGGCCTGCTGCGGACAGGACATCTACGTTTGGGAAGATCAAAGGGATACTTAAGAAGCCGAGTCCGACACCTCCACCGGTGGAGAAAGTAGAAGAGAGGGAGGATGAGGAGAACTGGGGGAGCCTGGCGGCAAGGAGGAAGAAGTATGCTAAGAAAGAGAAGAAGGAGAGCAAGGAGACGGAGTTGGGGCAGCTTTATAAGGAGTTGGGTGAGATCTGATCCGAAAAGGACTGAGGAGAAATTGAAACGGTATTGATGATGAGGTTTAGTGCGATATGAGGTGGGGGGACAAGATTTTACCTTTGGATGTTGCATATTTTCGTTTCTTGAAGTCTCCATATTGATTGATTGGAATGCATAATGGCGTGGCGTCTAAGGATACAGGCGGACTTTTTTTTTATCTGGCTTCGGCTAGCTCTCGTATTGTCTCTCTCTCTTTCAATACTCTCTCTACATTTCCGTTTAATCCTGCATCTCGAAGCTACAGGTTTTCTTTGGCATATACACTCAGCATCGCGCTCTATTTCGTTTTTGGTATTTGTGGTTGGATAAAAGTAAAACTGAATTGGGTTGGAGATACCTATACAGGCTCCGCAGATTAGCTGTAATTATAATGCATATACACACTCTTTGAACATTCTCAATTTTGTTTCTTCGCATATATTTAAAAGCATAGTGCGTAATTCAGTATGGGATGCGTTGGCAGAAGAACATATATCCCTTTGCATTCGTTACTAAATTCTTCATTTTCTTTGAAACTTGCCTAATACTAGGCCTTCCACTACGATGGTATAAACAACAAGTGATGTATTCTGTGAAACAGATTTCCGTTCATGTAAACATTGTATTAATTGTCTGAAGGTAGACGTAAAGAGAAAACTTTTTATGTAATCAGTCTTTTCGATTCCTATTCACCGGATCTAGAGGGATTGAGATGTACCTGTGACTGTTTTCTCCCGGCACAGTTCGTGTGCTATGAAGGAATGAATGGTTCCTCATTACCGATTCCCTCAAAGAAAGGAAGGACTGTTTAGGCGGTTGTTCCTGTATTCACATCTTGATAACAAGCACAGAAGGAGTATTATGTGAATGAAAGGGGTATATATGGTTTCGAACATTTTCTAATACCAGCACCTGACGGCCAGTTTCGGAGATATGTCCCGCCCTCGCGTTTTCTCTTCGTTCTATTACAATTGCAGTCTAATCCAGTATCCCGAATAATAAACATAACCGCGACGGATAAAATGTGCAGCGCCGTCTCTTGATTTCTCAGCACAAGCTGGGTTTATTTCATTCAGCCTACCTCACAACCTTCCCCTCCTTGTCCAACAACTTCCTCGCAGCAGCAATCTCACTCTCCTCATACCCCGTCCATCCATTATCCCCTGCACCATACCTCCTAACAATCTCCCCCAACTTCCCCGTCGCTAGTTCCTCTAACTTCTTCACTGTCTCCAGTTTCGGAGGCGCCACGTCCTCCTCATCATTATGCTGATTTCGCCGGGATGAAGGATTGTAGTTCTGCAGCAGCGGTATGAGTTCAGAGGACAAGACTTTGAGACCATAAAAGCCACGGAGGTAGGAGTCATTGAGCTCGATCGAACGACAGAAGTGGCGGAGGGAAAGCGTTAGACTGGGGATAGACGGGGTCGGGGCAGAGGATGAGGAGAGGTGGTGGAGGGTTGCTAGGGTTGCGTGGGCCTGTGAGATAATAATTCAGCTGTCCATTGCGAAGGCCAAAGCAAAAGGATGTAAAAAAAGGAGGGGGAATCTAGAACTCACCCCCCAAGAATTAGGGCAACTCAACAATACTTCTTCCAGACAGTATATAGCCTGTGGAAAGAGGTTTTGGGATTTGTATAGTTCCCCCAACTCCGCCCACCCCTCCACATCTGTCGGACTCTCCTCCACCAACCGCACACATTCTCCTATCGCCTCCTCCATCTCCTCCAGGCTCTTCAGCACCGCAACTTTCCTCTTTCGCACCAGAAACCTCGTCGGGTCTTCCGAGATCAATTGATTATATTTCTTCAGAACAGCTTCTAACTCGACCTTATTGCGCGCCTGGAGCTCTTCATACAGGCCACGCAGCACGATGACGCGCTCGTTTGTTTCGGAGAAGCGATTGGAGAAGAACGAGAGGATTTGGCGGGCTGAGGCGTCGTCGCCGGTCTGGAGACAGGTGTAGAAGAGGTTTTCGTATGTGGTCCATGTTTCGGGGGATTCGGAAGACGAGAGAAGGGAGAGAGGCCAGGGGAGGGAGGAAGTGGGAGGTTTGGAGAGAATTAGAGGGGCTTTTTGAGAGAGGTGGAGGGCGCTTTGGGGGGAGATGTGGGCCGGAGGTGTGAGGAGGTTGGGCTGGGACATCGTAGCAGGTATAATCGGACTTTGTTCGGTATGGGTATCTAAATGACAGCAGCAATCGAAGCTCAAGGATCGAGGGTTATGGAATGGGAGGATGAAGACATATGTTGTTGAAGATGAGACGGTTGAAGGAGAGTTCCCCGGATGCTTGGCGTGGAGCTTGAGGAGCTGCAGTCTCGGCAAATGGTTTCTCCGAGCGGGCCATACCGCGTCGATGTCGACATTCACTCTCGACAACATTCACACGGGCATTCCTCGCCCTTTTTCTCTCAGAATTCACGGACTTACACATTTGGATCAACTCTCAGCACTGGTTCACTCTATGAGCGCATAATTTCGGTTATCATGCCTACTGGCTCCCCCCGCTACCGTCCACCTACCCCTCCGCAATCGTACTGTTATCCCAGTATACGACCCCAGGAATAGATCAACTATCTGCGACGATGTCTGTATACTTCTGAATCTGTAGCCAATCTATTAGATACTAAATTTGGTATACAGGTTCGAAAAATCCCTGTACGACCTCATTCGAGGCATCCGCAACCACAAGGGCAGCGAAGCCACCTACATCCAAGACTCCATAAAAGAATGCCGCAAAGAGATCAGGTCCAACGACATGGATCTCAAATCCACTGCTCTCCTGAAACTCACCTATCTCGAAATGTACGGCCATGACATGTCCTGGGCATCCTTCAACGTCCTAGAGGTCATGTCAAGCCAGAAGTACAGGCACAAACGGACGGGCTATCTCGCTGCTGTACAGAGCTTTCGGAGAGATACCGAAGTGCTGATGCTAGCGGAGAATCAACTGAAGAAGGATGTCAGCAGTCCGACGCCTACGGTAATTAGTTTGCCGCTGGCGGCGATCCCGCATGTGATTAATCCGAGTATGGCGAATGGGTTGTTGTCGGATTTGATTCCACGATTGACGCATTCGCATCCAACGATCAGGAAAAAGACGGTAGTTACGCTGTATCGGCTTGCTCTAGTTTATCCGGAAACGCTGAGGCCGGCGTGGCCGAAAATTAAGGAGAGGCTGCTGGATGATAACGAGGACCCGAGTGTGACTGCTGCAATTGTTAACGTCATATGTGAGTTGGGATGGAGAAGACCGCAGGATTTTCTGCCTCTCGCTCCGAGGTTGTTTGATTTGTTAGTAGAAGGGGGAAATAACTGGATGGCAATTAAGTTGATAAAACTGGTGAGGGATAGGACGATAACTTTTACGAAACTGGTTGCTAATTCATATACAGTTCGCGACTTTGACACCCCTGGAGCCAAGATTAATCAAGAAATTGCTCCCTCCCCTCACTAAAATAATCAAAGAAACATCAGCCATGTCGCTATTGTATGAATGCATCAACGGAATCATTCAAGGCGGCATCCTTGAAGCGGTAGAAGGCACTACCGAAGGAGAAGAGGTCGCGAGACTGTGCGTGGGCAAACTCAGGGGCATGATGATGATTGAAGGTGACACAAACTGTAAGCTAACATTCAAACTCCTCGTGTCTTCAATGCTTATCTCTCCTAGTGAAATATGTCGCTCTGCTCGCATTTGATAAAATCGTCCGATCTCATCCACATCTGGTATCTCAGCAACAAGATGTCATCCTCGAATGTATCGATGACCCTGACATTTCAATTCGAATGTGCGCGCTGGATCTCGTGGTGGGCATGGTCAATAGCGACAATTTGACGACCATTGTTGGACGACTTATGCGCCAACTTCGAAATACCCCTATCGCATCATCAGCAGAGGACCCAGCGAATGACAGAGGACGGCAAGCCGGTGTTATGCCGTTTGCTGAATCTGATGATTCTGATGCCGAAGAATCGCTTCGACGGGCAGAGCACAAATCGAGCCAAGCGCCTCCTTTACCGGAAGATTATCGGATCAACGTTATAAAGAGGATTTTAGAGATGTGTTCTCGTGACACTTATGCAAATCTTACTGACTTTGACTGGTACATTGATGTCCTGGTACAGCTTGTCCGTGTCTCTCCTGCCACCACACAAAAATCCGTCTTGGACGACCAAGATGATCCCGAGTTTGACCTCTCTGATGATGTTGGACGTGGTATCGGTAGAGAACTGCAAAACGTAGCAGTCCGTGTGAAGAGTGTACGGCCTGAAGCAGTCCAGGCTGCACAGTCTCTCATTCTTGTGGATCACCGAGACAAGATGTTTTCGTCTTCTGGTAACGGGGGTTTGGGGGTACTCGAATACGCAGCCTGGTTGGTGGGAGAATATGCAGGTCTGCTGACCAGGCCCGATGTTCTCCTAACATCTCTCCTACACCCAGTCTCGTCTCAGCTTCCACCAAGGACTCTGGCTGTATACATCCAGGCGATTCCGAAAGTGTTTGCAAGCATAGCTGGAGACGAACAGATCTCTTGGACGCCGGAACGGAAAACTATGATGTCACTGCTCATGGCCAGGATAGTACACTTCCTCGAGCCACTAGCCACGCATCCAAGTTTGGAGGTACAAGAACGAGCAGTTGAGTATCTCGAGCTGATGCGGTTAGCTGCGGAGGCTGCCTCTGGTACTGAACCTGGGATTGCCCACGAAGAGTTCGTGGAGCCTCCCTTACTGCTTACGCAAGCCATTCCTGCCCTCTTCTCCGGCGCTGAATTACATCCCGTGGCACCTGGAGCTCAGCGAAAAGTGCCCATGCCTGAAGATCTCGACCTTGATACTCCCATCAACCCTAACCTGCACTCGCTCCTCCAACAAGCCGAATATGAGACTTTCACCGATGCCGACGAAGACGACGTCGACGCCGCATACAATGAAGCACCCACAACACATCCCGAACCCCAAAGAGTAGCAGCAGATCGTCTCGACGAGAAAGCCGAACCAGCGTCCTACCAAAAAAATGCCGTCGAAGAAGAATACCTCGACCCCGACATCCTTGCCCGCCGCAAAGCCGAGCGCAAAGAAAGATACAAAGACGACCCCTTCTACATCGACCCCGACCGCGAGCGTGGGTCCGGTGCCGTCACCCCCTTGAACAATATCATCAAATCTAGTACTGGCGAGGAGCTCGACGTTGACGACATACCTATTATGGATTTAGATTTGGGTAATAGGGGGGATGTTATGGGGAGTAGGGAGATGGCTGCGCCGAGACGGAAACCCAGGAGAAATTTTGAAATTATTGGAGATGAGACAGTTGGTGGGGAGGACGATAATATGACAAGGTCTTCGTCACGGGATGACATTATTCGGCCGCCGCAGTCTCGGCCTAAGAAATCCCTGCTGGAAGTCGATTCCTCTGGCTTAGGCTCACTGTCGCTTGATGACGAGGGCAGTGGTAGCGGGGGTGGGAGAAAGATGACGAAGTTCGAAATTGAAAGGAAGGAGAAGGAGGAAGAGGAGATGCAGAGGGCGTTGAAGGAGGTGGAGAGGTTGCGGCTAGAGATGCAGAGGGCTGGGGAGAGGATTAGGGATAGGACAGAGGGGGGGGTTGTGGTAAGAAGGAAGAAGAAGGGGGTTAGGGAGGTGAAATTGGGGGATGAGGAGGGGAGGCAGGGGGAAAAGGGGGAGGGAGAGGGGGTGGTTGGGAAGACGAAGAAGAAGAAGAAGAAGGTTAGGAAGGTGGAGGGCGAGGGAATGGGAGATACAGGTGTGGATGCTGGGGGAGAGGGAGAGGGGGAATCGGTGGTCAAGAAGAAGAAAAAGAAGAGGAGAACGGTTGTGTTGGATGATGCTCCTGCTGCTGAGGTTTAGCTTAATCATGCTCCTGCAAGGCGGTATGTCTCCAATCAAGTAGATCGCTAGCAGAAATGCAAACTTTAGGATTGATCTGACGAACAATCAGCTTGGTCACCCACCTAACGAATGGTTGAGCTATTATCCGTATCTTCCGCGATGACCTCAGAACTATTAAAACTACGCACACGCTTTGCCCAAGTCCCATGTATCTATCTCCGCTTGCTACACAAAGGCCTTCATCTCCAAACTTGTTTATCCATTTGTCTAAAAAATCCGCTGCCGTCCCCGTAAACCTATCCCCCATAAATCCCTGTTCTAACATCCATCCCAGTTCTCGCCACCCGAGACCTCTCTCCTCCCCCTCCTCTATCCCTATCCCTACCACTAAGTCTCCTCGCCGCTTATTTCTCACTCTCGTGTGTATTGCATTCACCCTCCTACCCTCTTCCCCTCGGTCAAGAATATCACCATCGCCGTCTCTCAAACCCAGGCTGAAAATCAATAAACACAACTTGGAGAGGGATATACCAGTTTCGTCGCCCGGAGAACTAGGGGTATTATAGAAGGAGCTCGGGGAGGCCGACGGACAGGGAGAGGATGAAAGTGAAGAGGAGGGGACTAACTGAGTGGAGGATAGAAAATTGAGCGACGGGGAAAGAGGTTAGGACGTTCTTTGAGGATGGAGGGTATTAAAGTAGTTTTGATAAAAGGGAACCGGTTTAAGGGAAGAGGGAATGGTATGTTACTTAGGTGCCGTCCTGGATCAAGAAATTGTGCTCTGATACGAGGCGATGTGGCATTCTAAGAGCTTCCCGCAGAGCCAGCATATTCTCTCAAGTGCATATCGTAGTCTTCCTAGCTGAATGATGTCTGTCTGTCTCATACTCAATAACTATGATCTTCAATGTCTACACTAGCCCGGTTAGTGTCATTTCCCAAAGATTGCGTTTACAAATCCACCGTTGTTTCAGAAAAAGGGTATTCTTACCCTATATACCCCCCTTGGCCTGTCATCCTACCTCCTCTCATCCCTGCCACTCTCCTAATGACTATTGGTGAGAATAACCTCCTCTTTCCTACCATTCTCCCTCTCCTATCTTCACTAACCACGCACTGCTGTACCCGTAGACTGTGCTTATCCAACCTCTTGAACCCGAACTCCAGCGGCTAGATCCCATACTTCTTATGCTGTTTATCGCATTTATACCGCCTTCCACCAAGAGAGAGGCCAACTCGAAGTCTGAGTAGGACTACCTGGACTGCACACCACGCATGCAGAAGCTATTGCTGAGTATTCTGCAAAGGAGAGGGAAGAGAGAGAAGAACGAGAGCCATATCGGGGGTCGACACCGAGGAAAACGCAGGACACATAGCAATCCCTGCGCACCGCTCCCCCCCCCCCCCCCTTTCAACAAGAAGAAAGGTGGTTATGTACATTGGGGGAAATTAGGAGGGAAGATGTATATAAGGGGGAGGAAGGAAAGAAAGTGTGAGGAAAAAAAAAAGGACTTATTGGGGAAGTTTGTGAGTGTGCAAGGATGACAAGTGCTTGCATACGGTTGGCTTTGATGCAAGCTGCAAGCTGCATGTTAAAGATTTTCAAACTTGGAACTGTGTTGTTTATCGCAAGGTGCTTGCGGGCGAATTTGCTGTTTAATCAGGCATTCAACGATTTCAGGGTATCACGATAGCAATAATATAGTGAAACAAAGTAGCTCTAAACGAATGCATTCTTGAAGTATGAACAATCTGAAGAAAGTATATACAAGTGAAAGACAAACTTCAAGGAGAAAGCGTTCCGTTTTCTAAACAAACCCTCCTCATGATCCTCATCAAACTCATCCAATGCAAATGCCAAAGTATATACAAAAGGCAACATCAAACTATCCTCATCACGACCCTTTTTCAAGCCTAGTTGTCATTTCCATCCGGTCAGAGTGAAGCGCTTACAAGCACTGGCTATACCACTCATTGCTGACCTTGCAAGTGCTGCCACTCTCGCACACAGTGGGACCGGTCCATCCCTTTCCACCGCACTGGGTATACTTCTTAGCAGTACCGGTGGAAGGAGAGCTGGGGGTGCTGGGTGCAGCGGACGAGGAGCTGGGGTTGGTAGGCGTAGTAGGGGTGGTAGGATTGGTAGAGCCAGAGCCAGAGAAAGTGCTACCAATAGCACCGACCTTGATGTTGGAGTAAGTAACGGCGGAATCAGCGTTGTTGGTCTCAACATCAGACGGGGCACCGGAGGTGGTGGCGCAGGTACCGCGCTTGATACCGGGCTTGCTTGGGTCGGCATCGGTGGGGAAGGTGGAGTCGAGCCAGAGCATGTTGACCGCATGATCGTCCCAAACAGACAAAGCAAGGACCATACCGCGGCCGATAGCAGCACCCATCTGGTTGAGGCCACCGAGCTGGGCGAAGTGGTTGTTGTCGCCGAAAGCAGTCTTCTGCTCCTTGCAGAACTTGTCGGAGATGGCGTTGGTCTGGGTGACACCGGCGATCTTGGAAACGGAGTTCTGGATGACCTTGCCGTCCTGGACGTAGATGCGGCGGATCTCAGAGAGCTTGCCGGTATCAGTGCCGGAGTCGGTGATGAACTGGGTCACGACGGTGAATTTCTTGGAGGTGTCGACGGTGAGGCCCTTGCCGTAGAAGCCGGTGTCGCCCATGCGGTAGCTGTTGAAGTCGCATCCGTCCTTGTCGCAGACGCCGGAGTAGCGGTCGTCGCCGTCACCGCAGTCAGTGCCGGAGCACTTGGTGAGACCGGACTTGGAGCAGACGTGGGGAGTGTAGGCAGCGGAGATGGCGTTGGCCTCCCAGATGTCCATCTCAGCGCAGCAGGCACCATACTTACCGGAACCAGCATTGGCATCATTGTCGGAGGGGTTCCAGCCTTCAACATTGGCCTAGAGAAAGTAGGTTAGTGGTTGTGATTATAAAAATAACGAGAGGAATACTGATTACTCACCTCACCGTTGATGAACTTAATGTCGTGAGGGCACTGAGTGTCGCAGTAACCGGTTCCGTACTTGGCACCGGCCTTGTTGGCAGAGTGAGCGGACATGCCACCATCTTCAGGCATCTCAACGAGGTAGAGAGCGCCGTTCAGACCGCAAGGCAGCTTGGAGACATCGACGTCGAAGGTGAACTCCTTGTTCAAAAGCTTGAACATCTGGTACTTGGTGTCGGACGCCATCAAGTACAGACGCGAGCCGATGTTCTTGGAGTAGGACCCCTGGGTCACAAACTTCAGGTTCAAGGCGTTGCCGCTGGCAGTGACACCGTAGGTACCAGAGTAGTCGGCACCGTCAAGGGCGCACTTGGAAGCGCACGTTGCTCCGTCAGGGCAAAGGGTGGTATTCCAGGTATTGCCGTTGTAGCAGTTGTCGTAGCCGGAGGTGGTGTGAAGCCAGCGCCAGTTGGCATCGAGCGTCACCTTGGTATTGACCGTGGTGCAGCCAGAGGCAGTGCAGCTCTGCATTGGCAAGGAAGGATGATTCTCGGTGGTAAGAGTACCGACCTGCTGGGCAGAAGCCACAGCGGCGAGAATGGAGAGAGCAACAGCCTTGGTGAACATGATATGAAGAGTGAAGAATGAGTGGATGGTTGAGAGGATGAGGATGGAATTGGGAGGTACCTTTCCATATCTTATATACCCCAAGTCTTCATCTCCCCTGATGCGCAGATATCATAAGATCCGCCACGCCCTGGGCCAGATGGTGCCAAAATGCGAGAGGTCGAGCATTGCAATAAACAACGGATTCCTCTTCCGGTCATTTTCTGTGGCGGCTCCGTGTTGTTTCTGTGCAACGCTAAAACAACCCGGGTTTTCTGGGGAAAACAATCAATTCCAACCGGGAACAACGCTTCCTAGCTTGTTTGTCAAGTCGAATATATTAGAGGTGGAGCAGATTCGGAGAGACGGTTGGCATTCCGCCCACAGCCTCAACCCCACGTTTGGTTTTCTGGAAAATGAAAGAAGGGGAATAGATTAAGATACGAAACGAAGTCTGCATAGAAAAAGGAGGAATAATTCTGGAAAGGTACTACAAGAGGCATAGATTCGGGAATGATGTTGTAACAGGAAAAGTTTCAATCAAGTTGATATTAGGTGAGGGGGTGCACATAGATTGAACCCGATGACGCTTGCATGGGTTGCCGGCAACGCGTGACAGGACCTGGAATGGAGAATGTAGATACTATATGTTTTCCAATATTAAGAGACAATGTGAGTGGTGCAAGGAATGAAACGAAGAAAAGTCATGAGATATCTTGCTGGTTAGTAATATCGGTTTGCACACAGACCAGGGACTTGGAATTCTGGAGTTTGGTAGTAGGGTGCAACCCATATTTGACGAAGTGGGAAAATTGTTGATGACATAGTTCGTTTGCAAAGAGATTTTTTGTTTTCTGAAGGGATGGAGCAACGTGTTGAAGACTGTGGTGGCAGCTTTGCCCGCCGGGAGAATAGCTGTAGAAACCGAAGGTGGACATTTTTCCCCACGGGGAACGGGGAGGAAGAATAAGCTTAACGGTGCTAACGGTCGAAGCGCCTAGACGAAAACATTTGGTCTGCATATTTGCCCAAAGGTTAGTTGCTTGCATGGTCATCCGGTACCTCGTATAGCGCTGAAGATGCCTCGGTGGTTTCACTACGCGCCGCTTCCATAAGCCATGGATATTGCACGTCGGAAGAAGACATTTGCAAACCGATGAAGCGACGGTCTCTCAATCTATGATAAGCCCAATAATAAGGAGAGATAGAACGCGAGACGACCGGACGAGATTTGAGGTCAAGAGAAAGCTGATGCGGTTCGATAGCAGTGATGGAGAGGGATTCCAGTGCATAGTAGGCGCATGTATGGTGACGCAGACCAATACTGCTATCTGGATATAGGGGATAATGAGGCTCTGAGCGCGAGACCTGGTAACGATGGTGGTTCAACCAGGTTTTTCAGGAGGATTTAATATGGAAGAATTGCTTGAGGCGAAGGAATGTCGTTTATGAGATTAACCGCCATCCATCGCCACATGTGCACCGCCACATTTTTACCGCCACACATATGTTGCAGACGCGACTTCCGCTTCCAGATTTCGCCACCAGAACTTTCCAAGGCATCATGACGATTTCCATCTCAACCTCCATCCATACCATCAACACCTTCTTTCTCTCCAGTCATCCTGTGGACTGTTCTCTCTACACGAACTACACATCTCTCTTCCCTATGATATCTACCTCTTCTCCAGTTGAGCTGTCGGTTTCTTAGCGGCTTCCTTACGATGGGCTCCACCTCCCGCGGTTCTTTAACCAGGTCCACTCTCGTTCCCAGCTCTCATTCACATCTCTCATTACAACTCTCATCCACAACTCTCTTTCACAACGCTCTTCACAACGCTCTTTCACAACTCTCTTTCACAACTCTCTTTGAAAACTCTCTCTCATTTTGAGGAAATCAGCATGCAATCGTCATCTCCATTTCACTTAGGAGACCAACTATGACTCACAATCTCTGAATATGACGTGAAACTCAATCATCTCAGTGAACAATGGGCATCACCACCAACGTTGTCACATTGACAGCGCCATCTAGGATTACAGCCTGCAAACACCATATCCAGATACGTGAGAGCTCTGAGGAATCGAACCCCGTGATGAAAGTAACCAAATATAGGCAAGCTCACGCTGAATACGGTGAACCCTGCTCTCTATCCCAACTAAAGATTCTCACCAACAAGACTCTTCCAGTTCATTCGCGTTTGCTCAATTGTCCTTTTGAATGCGTCTTCCCATCTCTGTCGTTCATTCGATCTAATTGAAGGTGCCCAAGTACCTGTCATAGGTTATAATGAAGGCCAGGAAGGCGGACATGGTGTGGTTGGCACGGTTGTGCCTCCTTTCAGGGACATGCGGCGCGGTGGCGCACGCGCATCCGAGAGGTACCGCTTCATCTCGTATTAATATCTGGATCCGGACAAATCTGATATAGGGCAGGACCAGCAATAGCAATCGAGACGTCATACAGAAATACTACGATACCAGTGAGGCCTTCTCCTACCGGGTCCGATTGCAACGCCACCTGCACAGTCGAATTTCCAGCTGTGAGCGCGCTCTCATGGATCCGCACCGACGATATCGTGTATACCTCGACAATGACGGTCGCCACATTAGTCTATTATGTGGATAAAAGGCATAACCAGACACAAATACAAACGGAATTTGAAGTGTTGCCTGGCGGATATAGTGAGCAGAGTCTGACAACGAATGCTCAAGGCACAGTATATGCTGAGCTGAATCTGACAACTTCGAATGGTTTCAGTTATACCAAACTTGTATATCCGACTGCATACTATGATTATGCTGACGAGTATCGATGGGATGGTGTCATGCCGACCTTGGATGCTACAAATGGCGCTGGATGTAGGAACAACCCTCCCAACACTAGCCAGCTAGTCTTTCTCAAAGAACATCCGGCATATCCTCAGCCCGTGCAAGGTGGCCCAGCTGATCCTAAAGGCACGGAATATACTCTCCTCTGGGTTCCCGTCAATGAGCAACCTAGCCCGCAATTCTTTAAAAGCGCCTTTCCAACACACTCTGCCTTTGCAAACTGCGCCTCTTCTCTATTTCCAACCGCAACGCCAGCCCCGATAACAACTACAAAGTTCATTACCGAAACCACAACCATATATACCGAATTTAGTGATATACATCACGTGTCACACGTAGGAGTCTCGATATCCGGGGTGGGGACCGATACCAAGGCACGGCAAACAACAATTGCAGCTCCAGTCCTCTACACTGACCTAGGGTCGGATATCTCAAGCACTCCAACCCCTGATATAAAAGGTAAAGTTCATGTAGAGCAGAGTGTAGACGGCCTACTGCCTAGTGGCGGAGAGGGGAAAGCAGATGGGGGAGCTCGAACCACCAGCAGCACGAATCAGAATCAAAGCAAAGGGACTTACCCCTCTCCTACTGAGACGCCGGGCTTACCGAAACCGATTTTCGACTTCCTTCATGACCCAGCAGTCGTGTCCGCAATCGAAGCAGCAGCCCACAAGGGAGAACATTCAGACCCCAGTCCGAATGCAGGGAACATCGTCACTACTAACGCAGCGGCAGCGTCAACACCTGCCTTCCCGACTCTCCCTATCCCTACCACCGCCCTCCTCGCTAGTAATCCCGCATCAATCCCAACCACAACCTCACGGGGGGCCTTTGTCCTACCGGACGGACAAACAGCTGCCATAGGCGAAACTGTCACGCTCAATGGCGTACCAACGGTCTTATCCGCGCCAACGGCATCAACGGTATACACACTTATTCCAATGACGACGAACGGTGTCGAAATCTCGGTACCGGCGTTCATCATGCCAGGCGGCCAAACAGCTACTCTAGGCCAAACGGTGACTCTCAACGGTATAACGACCGTATTGCCTGCAGCTGTATTCACATCCATCCCGACAACAATTAATGGCTTCGAACCTTCGGTCCCGGCTTATATCCTACCAGACGGAAAAATAGCCAGTCTAGGTCAAACCGTAACGCTCAATGGTATGACGACCGTGTTACCTTCAGCCGTGTTAGCCGCCATCCCGACAACCATGAACGGTGTCGAGACCTCCGTCCTGGCGTATGTCCTGCCAGACGGGAAGACAGCCACTCTAGGCCAAACAGTGACGCTGAATAGTGTTGCAACTGTACTAGCTGCTCCCTCCCCCGTTCTGATTTCCATTCTCACTACCATTGATGGTGTCCAGACTTCGGTTCCAGCCTACATCTTACCCGATGGAAAAACTGCGACGATTGGTCAGACAGTGACGGTTAATGGAGTTGCAACCGTATTGACCTCCATCCTTACCAACGTCGATGGTGTCTCGATATCAGTTCCAGTGTATATCTTGCCGAATGGGAAGACAGCGACCATTGGACAGACTGTGACGATTGGCGGCAGTCTGACCGTCCTCTCGACTCCCTCTCCTATGGGTATCACCAGCAGTCCTAAGGCGAGTAGCAGTCTGAGTAATCCAAAGCCGAAGGATGCTGAATCATCAGATAACAAGAATGGTCCGACCGCCAGTACCCTAGCAGGGACCATTGGGTCTGAAGCACCAGCAAAGGGGGAAGCGGGCAGGGTGGGAAGATGGGGATATGTGGTTTGGAGTGTGTTTGCTGTCGGGATTGGGCTTGTAGGGGTAGGGATGCTGTAGCCGTAATTGGGGATTGCTCAAAGCAGAAGGGGGGTATGCATTTGTAGTTTGATGCTCGGATTCGGTGCTTTGGTTTGGGATTTGTGTGTGTAGGTAGATAGCTGTTGTTTGAGGATGGTTAGTGGCATTATTTAGGAGCGGAGACATAAGATTTGAAGGATAATCGTGTAACTGCTGGCATGGCTATGGGATAAAGAACAGGCACAAGCACAAGCTAATTAGTACTATAATACTGACCCCAATGAAATAGAGAAGTATGTCCGCTTTGAGACTTTATTGCCTTCTTTCCAGGATTTCCTTTTATACAGCAGCATTTTATCCCTATTCAGAATTGTCTCTACATGCTCAATATCTCACACTATTGAACAATAATCACCTGTATGACCGGTACAAGTGCCACTGGAGCAGGGGAAAATAAGGCGAAGCAGGAGAATTGTTGTATTGATTGAAGAGCAGAGTGCCGTAACGAATCTACTCCGGCGTATGTGCGGCACTCATGCCGAAATAGTGGTCTAACTAATGGTCACGTGCCATCCCATACTTGCCCGGAACCCGATATTCTCCAACAGGATAGCTGTGGAAGGAGGTTAGTGAGAGGAAGCCCTGATAGAATGACAAGTGGGTAGTAAGGCGACAGGATTTCAGAATGAGAGTATAGCGAATTATACGCTTCATGAGGTTTTCTGTAGATTTTGTCAGATATTTTTTTTTTGTATATTTTGACAGGTATTTGCTCTTCTATTTGGTAGTCCGATGCTAACTTACAAGGAAAGCACTCTGATCGATGGAAACAATGAGCAAACTGCGAGACAGTTAGTAAGCTGTTTACTTATTGAGGGGAAATCGATGGAGGAGGTGACATCCCGATCTGTGCAAGATCAAGTCCACTAAACATATTGGTCCTTTTTTAAAGAACTCAGATCTATAAAACTAGATGCTTGGGACAGTTCGCCAATATGAGACCAGCTTCTAAACACAGTGACCTTGAACCTTAAGCGCCATGCTAGAGGTATACTCGCTTACAATTGATCCGGGTATCATCCCAAACGCCTATAGAACCCCTGAGAAAAGAGTCCACCACATTATCACCCCGAAGCTTGAGCCATTCAATGCTCTTTTTCACACGAGTTTACCCCATCCTCCCGAATCCCGTCCGGAGACTTACTCAAGATAATATAACCTCCGTCAACTTCCGTCTCAATAGTCCTACCCCTTATAACCTTGATTATTTTATTTTCCGGGCTACAAACATCTTCCATGAATCCCTTCCTTTCATATAACCTTCGCCCTGCCTTATTCGAATTAAACACCGTGAGCATAACTTTCGGCATTCCGACGCGAGCTGCCACGACGTCAGCGATGTGTAACAGGTGCGAACCGAGACCGGAGTTGCGGAGGGAGGCGTGCAGATGGATTTCGTAGATGTAGAGGACAGGAAGGGGGGAGGGCGGATCGTCGGTGTCAGGCCGGAGGGAGAGGAATGCTGATGGGCGTTTCAGCGTCCTCGGGGCTGATTGTGTGGTAGGTATGACCCGGGATGCTGGTAGATTGGTGGTGGTGCTGTTGGGAGCGTCCGTACCATTGTCGTTACCAACCTCGTCTCCATTCCCACTGCCCTCATCCGCTTCATCTCCATCTCTTATCCCATTGCCCCCATTATACCCACCATCCTCCAAACACCGATCTCTCTCAAAGACCAGTAGAAACCACATCCCCTTCTGCCTCATCTGCCACCTCTTATCGTCATCGTCCCAGCCCCACGGGCTCTTGAGATACGCATCTAAACTGGTCTCCTTAATCAACTCCAAACACGCCTCGAACTCATCTTCAGTCAACTCCTCTGTATTCTTAAACGCCAAATTTATAGCTGTTTGTAGCCTTGGGAGAATTGGATGGAGAAGCGGGTCGGACGGTGGGAGATATTTGGCGCGGAATGTAGAGATAGGAAGCGCATTGAGAGATGCGCTGAGGGGCGCTTCGAAGGAAATTTCGGACCCTGGTTCTGGTTCTAGATCTCGTGCGAACTGAATAGGACTCGGAAGGGTGGGAGCAGTAAGGGTTGTGGTGGTGGACTCGAGGGTCTGCTTTTTAGTAGGTGGTGGTGCGGGGGGATCCGCGGTTGCTTTGCGCTTCTTTGGTCCCATCGCGGGGGGCAGGTTGAAGGTTCCTGTATGGGACGCTATAGTTGAGGGGAATAATTGCTATGTGTGTGTTTGTGGATGTAAAGCTATTGAATTGACAGAAGGGGATAAGTAAAGTCGATGGTGAGGGATGAAAACGCGTGCACAGGAAGACGCGTTTTGCCGGGCGGTGACAAGAATTGGCAGAATCATTAATGACATAACTGGTGCACGGCCATTTTTCAATACACACCTCACTTCTTTCGTCTTGAATACATTCTTCCTATAATTCGGATTCTGGTAGATTTTGGCCTTTGTGTTTGTGCTGGATATGAGAAGAGAAGGGATATGATGCTGCGGACTTATGCTACGGTGGCCGGAAAAAAGCCTCCTATCCTATCTCGACTCCGAGGACGAAATGCTCTAAGCCTCGAACATGTATGTCCTTTTCTACCATTGATAAATGTGATGAATTGGAACTGACGAGATACTCAGTTTATCCAGAGGCAGCGTGCCTTAGCATTATGGAGGGAAATTCTCAGGAGCACAGCATCAATTGCAGACGACTCCACTAGGAAAGAAATGAGGCACTTCGCAAGAGTGGAGTTTGAACAGCATAAGAATGTCACAGATCTTGTAAGTATATATAACTTGATGCGGGAGTTAGATTACGATGGCTGACTTTGGAGTAAAGGGACATATTCGGTATTTGATCTCGGTAAGATGTCTTCTTCTCCATATATCCTGTATATCATTCTTCTTTTTACTTAGAAGGTCATTTACTATTCTTTATTCAGCCTGGTCGTTATGCAGAATTCTTACTATAACCTTTCTAGACTGGAAAGACTCAATTCGATACCATGAAGACCGCTCTTTTCAATTCTGGAATCCTGCGCTGAAGACTGTCCTCTGGTCTATTCAACTTTAGAAAAACGAATTCCGAGACTGGGGAACACATTGTTGGGCGCCGCCATCGCCACCCTCCACTTTACACTGGAGCGGACTCTAGGGGATCCCACCTATAGGACAACATGACTCTACGAAGGAAGATGCAGACCGGAAAGGATGGCGATTCATCTGCCGCTGGGTAGGATCTAATCGGCATCTGGAAGCTCAACGTACATGCAGCAAGGCCGATACCGGCAAACAACATTCGTAGCCCCAGTAGAGGGGTGGGGGGTTTAAGAGCTAATACCTCATTTTTTTCGACGCTGATGATTCTGTACATTCGACCTGTGACGCACTAATTTTGTGGTTGAAAGAGAACAAATGAGATGAAAAATGCAGAGGTAGTCGGCTTACCTTTACAGTTTTTAAAATATAACAAAGAGGAATTTCCCCTTTTTGTAAGAGAAAAATAGTAGACATGTGAGTCATCTTCCTGGAATATAGTCAGAAAGCTAAACATCCATAGGTTAGTATAAGTTGGCGTAATTCGAGTCTAAGAAGCCTTCCATTTTGCCTCCTGTTCAGTTCGCGACCACCATTTTCCACCATCGCAAATGGAACCGAATCCTCAACAAGACCGCATCCTGGCCTACAAGTCTGCTGATGTACAAAGCTGTATGGAAGCGCAGTTGGAGTTAACTTAATATGTGAATGACTCGGTAAGCCGCACGGAGTTTATATGCCTGACTAGTGCTAAACACCGACCTCTAGCTGATCTCGCTCACACTGCCTACTTTAACTAAAAACTTCGAACACCAACATCCAACTACGAGAGCAAGGGTCACTCTTTATCTCAACACGATATACTACATAGAACTCGTGTACCGTATTCTATCATGAAGACCGTCTTGATTGTCGGCGCCGGTCCGGCTGGATTAGTTACTGCAAAGACTTTCCTCACCCTCGCCCCAGATAAATTCAAGGTTACTATCTTCGAGAAAAAAGACAATATTGGCGGAATGTGGGCGTCGAACGGAGATAATGGTCAGGAGAAGTGCAGTGCAGAGATGACAACTAATCTCAGTCGGTTCACTGTCGCGTTTTCTGATCTCGATTGGAGTTCCGTGGACCTGCGTCAGGCAAACTCTGAGCCAGCTAACCCTTTACCGCTATTTCCAACCGCCCGCCAGGTCGAACAGTACCTATATGCCTACAAAGCTAAATATGTCCCCCAGGAAATTATCCATCGGCGGACGCAAGTCATGAATTCGTTCCGTGAAGATGGCAAATGGCGAGTGAGATATGAAGAAATCAAACTCATTCCTGGTGTTGGAGAACGAAGGGTTCTGGGCGAAAAAATCTTTGATTATGTTATAGTCGCCACCGGCTTTTTTCAGAACCCCAGCCCGGCCGCTTGGAGGATAAAGCCGCTGTTGACACCCTCTCTCAGAAGTGAGCATTCCGAAAAATATCATTCACAAATTCGAAGGCAGATACAGCATTCAACAGAGTTCCGAACTGTCAAAGAACTGACAAAGGGTCACCTACTGAACAACCAGGAGAATAATATCGTTGTCATTGGGGGTTCGATCAGTGGATCCGAGGCCGCAGCTGAAGCAGCGTTTCAAATCTCAAATGCAAGATACTCGCCTGGAGATACCCCTAATTGGGCACGATGTAAAGTTTACCATGTCATTGCGAAGCCGTTTTACTGCCTGCCAAAGTATGTTCCAACGACACAATCTCCGGCACCAAACTTCCTTCCGTTGGACTTGGAGCTTTATCAACTTGGCTCCCGCCTCTTGAAAGGAGGCCCTATCATCCCTTCCAACGGCTTGAAGACTCAGGAACAGGCACAGGCGTCGCACAAGAAAATGGAATCACTTGTTGGCGCTCAGCTGGATGTCGGTTGTCCGGCGCTCAGGTACACCGACGAGCAAAAGAAATTACCCCCTGTAGCGGGTATTGTCGACGCTTACCCCGAATTCGTCCGTTCAGGCGTCATCGTCCCTATACGAGGACGTGCCATTCAGGTCGGTGTGGAGCCCAACGCAGCGCAGACCAGGTTGTTTGAGAAAGGGCTGGTAATGGAAGTCGAGTCAAATGACGCCTGGAAACAAACCTTCCCCGAAGGGTCAATGTCGCTCTGTTACTGGCCCCAGGAAGACGAGGTGGATCGCTGGTCCTGGTATAGGCAAAACAAGGTGCGTTACACGGCCTCTGATGCTTCCAGCGTGCTCCAAGTATATATTAACAATACCAGACAAGCGACATCCACAATGTTGTAGGTGTCATCAACGCAACAGGGTTCCGCCCAGGTGTCCCATGGCTGGACGAAAAGGTCACGGACACCTTACAAGGCCATCCGCACAAAAACGCACACCATTGCACCGGATGCGCACGCATACCGTACCGCCTCCGCTATTACTCCACCTACGACGACAGGTTCCCTGAACTCGCCTTCATCGGCTACTACGAAGGACCCTACTGGGGCGTCATGGAACTCCAGGCCCGCCTCACCGTCCAGCGCTACCTAAGCATGGAAAACGGCGGAATACCGTCCGAGCCCCTTTCTTCGCTTGGCTTAAACACCAATGAAGATAAAGAAAACGTCAATGAGACCAATGCAAAAGCAAAAACCGACGAGATCAAGCAGTTGGATGAGATTGAAATCCTTGAGAAAATACGCCTCGCAATAGTTCGCCGTCAGCCTACCGTCCCGCCCTTCTGGATGGGCGACTATGTCGGGCTGATGGAGGCCTGCGCCAGGGAAGCTGGTTTGACAAGTCAGTATTATGATGCGCTGGGGACTACAGGTCCTGTTCTCCCCGCCCGCTACGGCAGAAGCGGAGGGCATAGTGACGATGATGCTGAGAAGGATAAAACTATTAAGGATCTCCTCGAGGTTATGGATATATCTGGTGATAGTCATAGACGTGTGGTTATGAAGGCAATTTGGAGGGGGCTGCAGGGGGATTGGAAAGGCTGGATGCAGGATCCTACCCGGCACGATGATGTTGTATCGAGTGTGTTCTTCCATCCGAGGGAGAGTACCAACAAGAAATTCCAGCACGAATACCTCTGCGAAAAGCGAAACGTGCGCCAAGGCTGGTTCCCCGCCGGACCCCCAGCCAAAACGCACTTCTCAGTGTGGCGGTTCAATGAGCGAGATGCAGTGATTGAGGTATACCGCGTCTCCAGTACTGATCATCTGACTGCGAGCCCTTATACCGATTTGAAGCTCAGATTGGGTGGGAGAAATGAAGACGGCTGGGTGCTGAACGGGGAACCGGCGTGGGATTTGGCGACGGCGGTATCGAAGGTGCCTGTGGAGATTTTGCTGGTCTTTGAGGGGGCGGGGGTGAGTGGGTGGAGGGCGCAATTTGAGGGGGCGGAGGGGGAGAGAAAGGGGTCTGTGATTTTCGAGAGGTAAAGTGATCCGTTGACTATGGAGCTTGAGGGAAAATCCTTTCTTATGTTTCTTGTTTCCATATTTTGCAATGCATTCATCGATGCGCTTTATTGCTATCTCTGCTATCGCTTAGCGGTCCTCACTGTAAACAGTTACTACGCCAAGAAGAATACTGAAGACAATTCAAAGGTCTGTATTGCCCCTGTTACGTCCTAGAATCTTCTATATACTTCTCTACCTCTTGTCTTACGTCAACCATATACTCCTTTTGGCTATACCGTCTCCACTCTCCTTTACCCATTGAGCTCTTTACAGCTCTTGGCTCATGTATATATACGAGAGCTTCTGCTCCTGCTATAAGCCCTCCAGAATGCAATCACATCCACTGGCCAATCTTCTCATGCTGCACTCTCACTCTATTTCTCTCACCCAACAGCCCATAACTCAACAGCCCCCTAAAATCTTTCTAGCAGCACGGTTACCGGTCCTAGTTATAGTGAAGTTTAAATAATTACTCCGTATTTCCGCTCCAAATTTGATATTGTCTAGCCGACGAGAAATGAGCGGACGCTTAGTGGTCGAGCACTGACGTGAAACTCGACTCCACCGCATGCTCTCTAATCTTAACTGTAGTCGAAACTAGTGGAATTTCTGTACGATTTCAAATTCTTAGAGTTTTGAATTTTTTGGTGAGTCTGATGACACACTTAGTAGGAAAGGCTTCAGAACTCGTAGCCAGAGGAGGAACTTGGAAAGGATGCATGCTTTGATAGTAAGGGATAGGTTGGGGAGGAAGGATACACGTTTGACCCAATACTGTGTTGCGACACAGCCTCCCCTTGATAGGTAAGAAGTAGCAATTGTTTAGAATTCATTAAGCGCCTTTTAGCGACATTACCACATAACGACCCCATTTCTTAAACTTATTATAGCACAGACTGAACTCGTATTATCGAGCAGTTTCATAATCCAGCTTGATAAGGAGGAAGCATTTCGACCTTAGACTCTAATCTATGGCTTCCAGGCGCACATATATCAGTAATAAAACCCTCACCAACTTGAGACATACCACCGACGTCCACCTACCCAATAAGCTCATACAGGCCGACAGAAAGAATAAGCGGTTGCGAGAATCCACTACTCGCATCTGTGCCACGTCCTCGCAGGCCCTCACCGTCGATCGCTTTCTTGGAACATCCTCCATGTACCTACTCCGGATCTGCTTTTACCGAACGACACCAATGGCTTCGTTTGCTTCTTCTACATTTTCAATTCCAAGACACTGTCACAGAATGCGCATACGTGCTGTGTACTGGTTCCGCAAGTTTTTTTTTTCACTAGGCCGCCTTTATTTCATCGGTTATGACGAAACCTTCTGCAATACGGCTCCCTCCAATGGCCTTCACCGTATGGGAGACACCTTCTCCAGCAAGGACTATATCCCAAACAAGCAGAAAGTCGCGGATAACAACTACCAGAATGATGTGTTCTTGTTTAGCTACCAGGCGCAACGTTGATAAGAACCCAAGATATACTGACACGCTGGCAACATAGCCACACATATCGTTGAACATATTATCATCGCCCAGTTCTCCTTACAATAGAGTCTCTTGCCTAAAGTCATAGCAGATATAACCCCAAGGGATCAAAAACAAGTTGTACAATGTATGGTTTGCATGGTTTCTAGTCCTTTTATCCCAGGCTGGGGTTCCAAACTCGAAGAGTCTTTTCCTGAATATTGTACCAGTATCCTGTTTGGCTAAGGTCTTATCATCATCAACGGTTAATGCACTCTTTAGCTGATTCAGACGAGTAGGACAATTTTCTCTAGTCTGGCTTCGGCTTGAACCACGTGATGCTCTTGATCATGCAATTTGAAATCTCCCCCCAACTCTTCTTTCTCTACGTTTTGCCACTCTCTAAATGCCCAACATGAATATTAGCACACCTTCTTTCCGTATCTTATGCACTTGATTAGCAATCACCTGAGATTAGGTGTCCAAATGCAGAATGTGTGTATATAGGCTTTTATCAAAGGACGTAATGACGCGCTCGCAGATTTTCCTTGTTCTGAAGAAGGAGAGATGTCTAGTAACTATACCCACTTTTCCCCTTATTGAACATTCGTTATCAACGTTTTAATTAGTGCTTGTCGGATAACCATTTCTCTGTGTCCGGTAGACATTTAAAAGTTGCCAGGTCTCCAGAAACCAGATTGGAAAATCCCTTCCGAGCCTTTGCAAATTGCAAAATTTTGGTGCCCGACTTCATTCTTCAACTCTCTCAGCAGAAAGAATTTTTCGCATCCTGAAAGTCCGTAGAGCCCGATAATGACTGCTTTGTGGCGATTCAGAGCCGTGGTTCTTATTTCTTTAGTAGAATCGGGGGATTGAAAACAGTGAGTGGTTTGGTTGTGAAGCTGGCGTTGATTGTAAGCTCGTTGAATAGCCCAATCATATGTACTACCATCTAAGGCTTGAACAAAGGAAACCTATTGGCATGCTTGATTCAATATTTATCCGGTTGTCGGATAAATCCGAAATATTGCAAACCTACCTTACCAGCGGAAATTGCACAACTTACCACCTTTTCGATTATTTGGATGCAGTTCATACGTACTCGGACATCATCAAATACAAATTTAACATGAACAACCAACCACGCATTTACGGACACAAAGGGAGAGAAACACTGTAATGCTTATACAAACGAACAGTTGCTGACAAGTTTTGCCTTCGGCAAATTTGCTCACAACTCCACTATAACAAAGAATCTCCTCATGTTTGTAGCGCATAGACAGAAAGATTCCTTTTGTTGGGAGGATTTATGGAAACTAACATTTTATTGAATCTAATTTTTTTTTCAAGCATCATTTCTTTCTATGACCGTGGAGCACTGATTTAGCCGCCGGCCGTACCTCCTTTAGCAATCTATCCGTCATGTATATATGGGCTCTGCACTATGATAATGAATAAGTATACATTCAGCCTTTGATCTGGAGCCGAAGGACATCCATACCCATTGATGTGTCAATACCTAGTCTTTTTGAGAAGATATCTAGGGCAAGAGAGGCCACATCTGCAGCAGCCGATGAGCGACTAGCTTGAACTCCTCCGGATCGATTCCATGAAGTTCAGCAACAACCTTCAACTTCGAGTCCTTGTCGGGATTGACGACCTCAAGCATCTCCTTCCAGTCGCCCTTACACATCCAAGCAATGGTGCGGTGGAAAGACCAACGCATAGTGTACTTTCCGATCATGTACGCATATACAACAAGGTTTCGACGGGCTATTAACGGGATGACCTCGCCAATGGGAATGCCATCATGATGGGCGCCGCTTAGTGCGAAGAAGACATCGGAGATCTCGCGAGGGCGTTCAGTGACGGTGTTTGCTTGCCGAACTTCGCGGATTTCTTCGAGGAGTCGAGCGCAGTACCAGGAACGGCCGGATTGACGTGCAAGACCGAGTTTGGTGTGCCACCATTTGAGGAATGTGCCGTCGATTCGAGACATCTTGGACAGGTGGCGTAGATGATCTCGGTTTGTTGATTTAGTATCAGAGTGAATGGTACTCAAGATAACAGTAAGACTTTCGTTGTAATCGCAATTCTAAGGCTTTCATATAAACTGATGCACTTATTTACTGGTTGTAGAATTTTGCAAACTCAAACCGAGTTGCATGTATCCATTGTTGAAGTACGATGTACGAATCCAAGCTAGAAGGGTGTTTCTCCGCCGCCTACAATGGAACAAGATTGGATGAAGACAGCACGAATCAATTCACTGCCTAGTTTCATCATTTTCATCCTGAAAATTCATGTATTCACTGTTCCTCACTGACACGTGCGCTATTAGTCATCCGCCAGTCGCTGGCGTGCGCCATACATTAAAACTAGACTACCAACCACACAAGTCTCCCACCCCACACTATTTAACACAACACTCAACCTTTAACAACATCGAAACGCAGAACCATGACCTCGACTATTGCCCCTCTCCGCATTCATTTCCTAATCGTGGGTGGTGGCCTTGCTGGAGTAGCTGCGGCGATAACTTTGGCACAACATGGCCATCAGGTTACGCTGCTCGAAGCACAAGAGCATTTTAGCGCGGTAAAATCGTTTCCTCTCACTAGGAATGTTCGTTGCTGATGGAAGTCTGTATTACTGTATAGATTGGTGCTGGAATCCAAACGCCACCGAATTGTTCATGTATTCTCAAGAGATGGGGTATCTTGGAGACACTCATACCACTGGCTACGTCGCCCCAGGAAATGATTTTCCAACAATACGAAACCGGGAAGGTCTTATCTCGTGCTCTTCTGGCCCCAGATTTGGAAGAGAAGTACGGTGCTCCGCATCTTAACATTCACCGAGGAGACTTCCTTCGCGTGCTTGTTGACCAAGCAAAACGCCTTAGGGTGCAGCTTCATGCGAACTCTCCCGTCATAAATATTGATTTTGCCGCAGCGTCTGTCCGAACCGCTCAGGAAATTGAGTGCAGTGCCGATGTAATAATTGGAGCAGACGGTAAGAGGAGCTTCTGCCGGATGGCTCTCTGTCAACAAGTCACTCCTTCATCATCTGGGAAATTGGCATATCGCATTCCGATCAAGACGTCCCTGCTTAGGGAGCATCCTGACCTTGCGCACCTGGTTGAGAGTCCAAAAATCTGGGGTTGGATCGGACATAATTCGTATATTCTATGCTCTGAGATAGTCACCAAGGACATTCTTAATGTTCTAATTACCAAACGCATCGAAGATCCCCAGTTCATGCAAGGACCTTTTCCGCGCTCGGTAAATATGGAAGACGTACGAGGGTTATTCATAGATTGGCATATTACAGTTCAGAAACTGCTCGAAGTAGCAGATACTTGCAGCGTCTGACCCCTTCTCAACCGTCAGGTGAACGAGAAATGGACGCACGGATCCGGAAAGTTCGTTCTCATCGGAGATTCTGCTCATTCTATGGGACCAAATCTGTAAGTCAAAAGCTTCCTGCTGATCCACATTATAGATCATCACTAACGACTTGAAAAGGGTGCAAGGCGCGGCCCAAGGAATCGAAGACGCAGCTCTACTCGGCGAGCTCTTCGCTAACCTATCTCACCATAATCAGATCCCCGATATCATCGAGATCTATAGCAAAATGCGCCAGAAGCGTGTTTCTGCAATTTCAAAACGCTCTGAGGAGATGGGACAAATTTGGAACAATCCAGATACGGCTTCTAAGCGTGCCAAAGACCTTGGGATTACTCCAGACCCATTCTCGGACCCTGAGTTCCTAGGTTGGCTGTATAGGTATGACATCTTCGAGGAAGCAGCCAAGGTTTGGGAGAAGTATGTCAAGGAAACGTGTGATAGGCCGATAAGGGGGTTTGCCGATGGATAGATCTGGGGCTGGTGCGGTGGAGGAGATGGCGTTTAATTCCTATGCGGTTTGATGCGAAGAATTCTTACGAGTTTGTTCGAACCAAGCTTGGAAGACCACATTTGAGGGCAAAGCGAATTTGAAACTAGAATGATTACAGTGATTATGGAGTGAACGCTTGGAGGATTCCACAAACTTACTAAGCCTAAAACAGTGAAGGTAGCACCATGTTAAACGCTTAATTGCGGACCATATATTGGCATGAAATCATGAGTCGGAGGGTGGTTAAGATTTGTATCCAAATCTTATTCATCAAGTCCATATGAAAATCCCTTGCAGAGTATCGGGATGCAGGGAGGTTGTTCGATGTCGTTAAACTCTGCGGTCGGCGTAGACGATATGTAGTATATCGTGCGGATAGTAAACGAATCGACGAGTAGCAATGCAGCGGTATCACAGTTAAGTAAAATTTTCGTATGATGTAGGCACCCTGACCATGTGTTCAGACGTAGGACAAATACGGTGCATATTGAACAATAAGTGACAATGAAATGATCGGATGGATAGATGATGTATTCTTTCTAAGAGAGTGAATCTATCTAGTTTGTGTGCAGTGCCAAGATATGTGTTGGCGGGCCTCTGCATACAAAGCACGTGACATGCTGAGATCACTCTGGATACTGGAGAGAACTAGAAGGCTACCTCCGACAATAAGTACTTATATACTGGATGACCCATATAAGCGTTACTGGAACAGGGGAAGGTAAGACAGAATAGGAGAGTTGTTGTATTGTTAAAAGAGCAGAATATTGCAACTATACTGTCCTCTGTATGTGCGGCCACTC